>JABTTQ020002908.1:0-162627 GCA_016081115.2 Rehmannia glutinosa | reverse complement strand
TTCTTCTAATGCAAGTGGATATATCTAAACCTAGTGCACTCCTTTACTCATTGTATAAGTTGTTAGTCCAAGTAGCTACAAAAATCTAGAGGGTGAATAGATTTTCCATTTTTCGATTTACACTCTCTTTTCGAAATACGAAGATGGTGAAGAAGTATGCAAAAAAATTAAATCAATGTGATAATGATTTAGAGAGCTTCAACCCATTTGGGGCCCACGTGCTCTACTCCCTAAGTATATCTAAATGAATTTTAAAAGGAAAAAATTTATTAATAGATATCAAAACTATTACAACCTTTACCTTGAAGAGTACCACACCCTTCTTACAACACCATCTACTTAACATCACCAAAATCTTCTTACAACAATGAAAAGCACCAAACTCTTCAACACCTGGATAATCACCAAAGTGTTCTTACCACAAGAACACTTAACAAGATGTCTTGATTTGGATGATTTGAGACAATCAAGATTACAACTCAAATGAAGTATACAACTTTGTAAGAGCAAGTGTAATCAAGAAAAGATAGCCTAATAAGCAAAATGTGAAAGTGATGCTTAGACTTTTACAACAAGTATGTTGAAAGTGAAGAACAAAGAATTTGCTTTGATTTTTTATCATTGTTGTGTTCTACGCTGCTTGTTGTGTTGTTATATGTTTGATCCTTCAACTTCTTCATGTATTTATAAGAGAACTCCTAGATTTAATCACAAGATATGCTTCTTTTAATCGAGTAATTTCTGCAAAAGAAAAGACCAAACAATTCAAAGAAATAGATGTTAAAAGGAAAGCCACAAATTCATGAGAGTTGTATGTTGCAATGGATAGTTTCTGGATAAAACACTAGGCTGACCGATCACCCTCTAATAAATTGAAATAAAAAGCCATTGAAGAATATTTTAACACAGGATGTCATGAAGACGAACCTCTCGACATCTAGGGCGGCCAACGACTAGGGTGTGACTGGTACCCCCTGGGGTCTAATCGGTCCCCCCCTTGAAACAGAGACATTTATTGAAAAATTCAAGATCTCGAGGCACCGGTCCGCACCACAGGGCGACCGATCGCCTTCTCGTGTGTCACCCACTGTTTGTACTGCTTTGTGAAACTTTTAGGTATGGGTTGCCTATAGGGGACTAGATGACCTAAGTACAAAGAAGTTGTCAATTTTTATCAAAAATAAAGTTCAAGAAGACTTCAAAAACTTAGTAAAAATCAATGAAATGTTTTGAAGTATTTGGACAACGTTTGGGGACATTGTTTTGGTATAAAACTCATTTATATGAAATCATGAAAATCAAAATAAAAATATTGATCTAACATAAACATCAACAACAAATTATTGAATAATCTTAAGATGACAAAAATGAATAGACTTAATACATTTTTATTTTTTAATATTTTGTATTTCTAAAATTAAAGCCTACAAATATTGGGGCCAATATCGTATTGTGGGATTATTTATAAATTTATCAAATATTATAAATTTAATTTCTAATATATGGAAGTTATTATCTAAAATCTATTTTTGTACAATAAAAATAATTTTGGCAAAGTATTATAAGTGCAAGTTCCAAAATATATCATTTAATTTATGAAATTATAAAATAAGTGGAAATTAAATATGAAGAAATTAAAAGATTATATTTATTTAAAGAAAGTATAATATCGGTTGTCAAACTAAATGAAGCTTAATTATTAACTACTAAAAATAACCAAATTCCGAATGAATGCATTCAATTTTTTTAATAAAAAGTGATCATTTTTTGTTTTAGAAAATAGCAAATGGGGTGGGGGGGCCATTTTTAGACACAACCCGCTTATT
The DNA here is from genome assembly GCA_016081115.2 of Rehmannia glutinosa. Taxonomy (NCBI): domain Eukaryota; kingdom Viridiplantae; phylum Streptophyta; class Magnoliopsida; order Lamiales; family Orobanchaceae; genus Rehmannia; species Rehmannia glutinosa. The sequence goes on along the minus strand of JABTTQ020002908.1, from coordinate 160,801 downwards.
ATATAGATGGATAGATATAAGTTTGTACTATAATTGTCGATTTTTCCTTATTTATTATTTTTTGTTTAATAGAAAATTTAAAGCATTAAATTATGATTATAATCATTTTTCCATTTATTAGATTTGCTTACCAAAATTAAATTTGCATTCGAATTTTTTGTAGTTTTACTAATTATTAACAATTAATTAAATGATTTGTATGATATTGCCTTTGATAATAATTCGTGTTTTATCTATAATTTAATTGATGATTGTTTCTATATTTATGAATTAATTAAAATTGTCAACATTAAATTGTGTTTAGAATTTTTAATTTTTGGCAATGATAAGATTCTTCTTAGAAAAATTAAATATTCATTTTATTTATTATTAATAGTTTTTTAATAAAGTCAGCGAATGCAAAATCAATATTTAAATTCAATCTGGCGATGATGGATGTATATTAGGATTATGATATTTCACCCGAGTTATACGGATACATCATTAATGATTAGATTAAATCGGTAATCATTAAAATATATAGATGAATATCATTAATGAAACAATTCAAAATATACAAATGGATTTTTTATTAAACTAAATAAATATCAAAATTTGTTTTTAGCAAATCGCAAATAAAGGGAATATATTTTTAGTAATAGGTTGCTTATTATTATTATTATTATTATTATTATTATTATTATTATTATTATTATTATTATTATTATTATTATTATTATTATTATTATTATATATATAAAACATGATATCTTTTAAAAATATATATTTTTATAAAGTTATAATAATATTTTTAATAAATATAACTTACAATAATTTTCAATAGAAAAGTGGTCGGGTCTAATGCATGGCCATGCTGAGTTTAAATCTAAGTTTATCCCTCCTCCACCCAAAAAAAAAAAAAAACGAAAAAAAAGAAAAGAAAAGAAAAGAAAGTATTTTTTAAAGCATAATTATTTGATTTAACTCTTTGTTGCATTTCAAGAAACCAATCTTCATCTCCAATGGCTTCTTAGCATTTTTAGGCTCTTTTTGAGACATAAGAGCTTTTTCGGCAAATTTCCTTCTAGTCATTATTTTGTCTAGAGGATCCTCCATTAGAGCATCTCCAACCCTTTTGCCTCTAATTTTGTGTAACTTTAACACTATTCTAGAGAAAAATTTAGATGAATTAAGGTTCAACTCCAATGCACACCCTCTATTTTTCACTCTACATTGGAATATTCCATATTTATTCTTTCTTTTCTATATTAAATTAATATATTTAATTTATCAATTTAGAATTTAGATACATAGTTTTAGTTTAAAATTAATTATTTAATATATTAAATATAAATATAATTTGCATTAATTTTTAAATTAATTTCAAAAATATATATAAATCCATTTTAATTAATTATATTCATAACTATTTTATTTATTTTGTTAATATAAATTATATAATATATATGTGTATATCAAATGGAACAATAACATAACACATTCATAAACAAAAATGTCAAAGAAAAGACAAAAAAACACAATTTCAATTCACATAAAAAAAAAAAAAAGATGTCGAGGTGTGAACGATCCACGCCACATGAAGCGGTGAACTGTTCACGGCCTCTTTTGTAGCGTTAAGTGTAGAGGTGGGTTGGAGCTCCCACCCTCCCCTATTATTGTAGAGCGTGATTTTCAAGTGGGATTGGAGATGCTCTTATAAGATCTTATGGATGATCTCCTTTGAATTTCGGTGCGGGAAGATCCGAATTATCACCCTTATCCTCTTGTTGAACATTTGAAGTTGAAGGTTGGTCATTTGAGGTAGAAGGTTGATCATTTTGAGCATCATTTAGAACAATTGGTCCAACTTCATCTTCTTCATCACTATCATCATTTGGGATTCTTTCAACTCTAGGGGGCTTCATTGAATTTGACGTGTGAATAGACTCTTCGACCATCATGCTAGTTTTATTATAAACCCGATATGTCTTACTCTTAGTGAGTACCCCATAAATATCCCTTCATCGGCCTTAGGATCAAGTTTGTACAATTGATCCTTGATGTTCAAAATAAATCACTTGCAACCAAATAATTTCAAATAACTAATATTTGGTGTTAATTCCTTTCCAAAGCTCATATGGAGTTTTATTTAACTTAGGATGAAGATATACCAGGTTTATGACGTAACAAGCGGTGTTTATGGCCGGCCCAAAAGTATTTTGGAAGTAAAAATTCGTTGAGCATAGACCGACACATTTCTTAAAAGGTCCAATTTTTCTTTCGCTACGCTATTTTTTGTTGAGACGTTCTTGGAGCCGAAAAATTATGAGCATATCCCTTGGTTTCACACAAGATTCTAAAATCATCATCAAATTCACCTCATCGGTCACTTATAGACTTAATAGTATCTTCTTTTTTCATACTCAATAAGTCTACACAACTTAGCAAACTCATTAGCGGCATCACTTTTATTAGCAAGAAAAATAGACTAAGTATGTCAGAAAAATCATTGACTATAACAAAGGTGTAATGTTTTCCACTTACACTCTCCATACCAACATCCCAATACAAATCAAGATGAAGAAGTTATAGAGGCTTGATTGTGAAAATTTCATTGTTGGGCTTAAAACTACTTTTAACTAATTTGTTCTTTTGACAAGTGTCACATAAGCCAAGGTTTTCAAAAATTAATGTGGGTAGTCCTTTGACATGTTGATTTTTATAAATCTTTTGTAAATTTTTTTATCCAACATGTCCAAGTCGCCTATGCAATAAACTAGTTAAATCATTATTGGCGACAAGACAAGAAATATTTTGACTAACAAAATCATTTATACAAATTTTGTAAAGATTGTCTTTTCTACTACCTTCACAAATAGTTTTACCATTTTTAAGAATAAGATATTTTTATTTATTAAAACCAACATCATAATTTGAATCACAAAGTTGGCTCACACTTATCAAATTGAACTTACGCCCATCTACTAATAAAATATCACGAAGAGAGAAAGAAGAATTACAAATGTCTCCATTGCCCAAGAATTTTGCTTTTGCCATTCCCGAACATGGCCATATCTTCTTATTAGAACTTGATGTTTAACTTTCTTAGTATCTTCATAAATGATTTCTAATTTTTCGCAAACTTCAATCGACCTTATTCTCGAATCCGATTATACTCGGTAGCCGTAAAAGAGTAATATAAAATGTTTAAAGCACTTACCATTGAGAGAGAAGGACTTTTTATCATTTTCATCAAATTCTTTGAAAATTTTGGGGTCAAAGTTCCATCCTCCAATTTCTTTATATGTTGGACAACTCCTTCAATGACGCATTCCAAATATCAAAACCACAACCTTATAGAAAGCATTACATTCATCCTTTCCAAAGGCATAGTTGTTGGCATCGAAGAGTGGTGGCTTGTTGGTAGAGACGCCCGGTTGTGAGGTAGTTTTGTTTGTAGCCATGGATCTCCTCTTTACTCTCAAAGATAAAATGAGCTTGCAAAAGCATTTGGCTCACGATACCACTTATTAGTCAAGTGGCTACGAAAATCTAGAGGGTGAATAGATTTTCTCGATTTTCCAATTTACTGTTGTCTTTTTTCAAAATATGAAGATGGTGAAGAAGTAGAAGTGCGAAATTAAATCAACACACAATGATTTTGAGAGCTTCAACCCACCTAGGGCTTAAGTGCTCTACCACCGTATATCCGAATGGATTTCGAAAAGGAAAACATTTATTAATAGATACCAAACTATTACAACTTTTTACCTTGAAGAGTACCACACTCTTCTTAACAACACCACCTATGAAGATCACCAAAATCTTCTCACAACAAAGAATAGCACCAAACTCTTCAACACCTAGATAATAAACCTGGTGTTTTTACCACAAGAACACTTAACAAGTATGTCTTATTTTGGATGATTTGAAACAATCAAGATTACAACTCAAATAAAGTATACAACTTTGTAAGTGCAAGTGTAATCAAGAAATGATAGCCTAATAAGCAAAATGTGAAAGTGATAAGCTTAGGCTTTTTACAAACAAGTATGTTGAAAGTGAAGAACAAAGAATTTGTTTATTATTACTTGTTGTGTTGTATGCTTGTGTTGTGTTGTTATATGTTTGATCCCTCAACTCTTCATGTATTTATAGGAGAGCTCATAAATTTAATCACCAGCATAGGCTCCTCGTAATTGAGTAATTTTTGCAAAAGAAATATCAAACAATTCCAAGAAATAATTGTTAGAAGAAAAGCCACAAATTCATGAGAGTTGTCTGCGTAATCGATAGTTTATTTGATAAAACACTAGAGCGACCCGGTTACTCTCTAACAAATTCAAAATGAAAAAGTCATGAAGAATATTTTAACACGAGGATGTCGTGGGGGGTGGACCGATCGACATCTAGGGCGACCGGTCGACATCTAGGGTGTGACCGTGTTAGATAAATATTTTTATCAAGATTTTGATGATTTTGTTTAAATGAGTTTTTATACCAAAACAATGTTTATAAAAGTTGTCCAAATACTCCCAATTGATTTCAAATGTTTTTACTAATTTTTGGAGTATTTTTTAAGTTTATTTTAACAAAAATCGGACAACATTTCAAGTCGGAGTCGGCCGTCGAGCAAAAGGTCGACCAGACTGAGAAATCAAAAACTTGAAACAGAACGTCTTCGACTTCAAAAAGAGGGAGGCGGCCGATCCAGAGAGGGCGACCGTCGGACCCCTCTCTCGACCGGTCAGGCCCCTCCAAATCTACTGGATTGCACTAATTACATCTAACGTTCAAAATCTTCTATAAGGTGACCGTCGCCTGTGTAATGTTTTGACAAAATTTTCTACCGTTTGAATCCTTATCGGCAAGATTTGCTTTTCAATTTTGTACAATATTTCTACATCTTATGATCCTCTTTTTGTAGACAAAAGTGAAGAAGGAGGAGCCTATGTTGGTGAAGACTCTCCTATAAATAGAGGATGATTTGAAGACACAAGATACAACACACAAGCATACAATACAACAAGAAATCTGCAAAATTCTCAAAGCTTTCATTTTTACATTCTTGTTGTAATAGCCTGGATCTTGCACTTGCACAATCTTGAGGTCTAGGCTTTTGTTCTTGATTACACTTGCACTCAAAGTTTGTATACTTCATTTATTGAGTTGTAATCTTGAATTTTCTATCATCCAAAACAAGATATCATTGTTAGTGTTCTTGTGGTAATAACACACTTGGGTGATCTTAGGTGTTGAAGAGTGTGGTACTATTCATAGGTGTTGAAGGAAGATTGTGGTAATCTCCTTGAAGGTGTTGTAAGAAGATTGTGGTAATATTCAAAGGTGGTGTTGTATTAATTGTGGTAATTAATAAAATCTTTTTCTTTAAAATCCATCCCGAGATACTTTTGGGGTGGTAGAGGATTAGGACACGTGTGGGTTGAACCTCTTTAAATCGACGAGTGTTGTTTATTTTCCACACTTACATTCTTGTCATTTATTTGTTCATTCGAAAAAGAGGGCGATTTGTGGAAAATTGGCATAATCTATTCACCCCTCCTCTAGATTATCGTAGCCACTTGGACTAACAAGTGGTATCGAGCCAAACTCTTTGGCTAGCTCGTTCCGAGTAAAGAGGAAAGATCCATGGCTACGAATGAAGCTTATCTCACCACCGGCGCCTCCACCAACAAGCCACCACTATTCGACGCCAACAACTACGCATTTTGGAAAGACCGTATGGAGTGTTTTCTACAAAGTGCGGGTTTGACATTTGGAATGTGGTCATTGGAGGAGTTGATCAACCAACCAAGAAATTGGAGGGGCGGCACCACGACTCCTAAACCTTTCAAGGAGTTCGATGAAAATGATAAGAAGGCTTTCTCTCTAAACGGTAAGGCTTTAAATATTTTGCATTGATCTCTTACACGCCACCGAAGTATAATCGTATAAGAGGCATAAGGTTGTACATGAAGTTTGGGAAAATTAGAAACCATCTATGAAGGCACAAAGAAAGTGAAGCAAGCAAGAAAAACAATCTTGTGAACGATTTTGAAAATTTCAATATGCATGATGGTGAAAGCATATCAAAAATGGTGGAAAGGCTTGACAACATTGTCAATCCTCTTGTAGCTCTTGGAAAAGTCATCTCACGAAGAAGAAAAGGTGACCAAGGTGTTAAATGCCCTTCCCGACTCATGGTCCGAAAAGGTGACTATCATGGAAGCACAAAATCTCGAGACACTCAAATTCGATGAGCTTATCGGGAACCTCCTCATCTACGAAGTCTATCTCAAGGAGAGAAAAATTCCAAACCATCCATCAATCAATCGGGTATGCAAAATATTCCTAAAGGTCTTGCATCTTCTTCTAATAATGCATACTATGATATTGATGAGGATGATGAGGATATGGCCGCACTTGTTCGTAAATTTGCAAAATTTGTGAATAAAAATAAGGCGAGAAAATCGAGACAACTCGTGTTTTAAATGAGAAAAATCCGGGCACTTCATAGCCGATTGCCCAAAACTTCGAGGAGGAGGAACAAAAAGAAGAAGAAGCCTTTTCCGAAAAAAGAAGGTTCTAAATACGAAAGTCAAAAGTTGGGATGAGCTACTTGAAACAACCGACGGAGAAGGAGAATCGAACATGGTCTTATGGCCATAGACGGCGAAAATAACAAGGCGCTCTAATGTTTCATCCTCTTCCTTAGTTGATGAATTGCAATGTGATTTTGATGAATTGCAAATTGAATTTCAAAATTTGATTGTTAAATACAAGAATTTGAGAAAGGAGCATAAAGAGCTTAAAATTGAAAAGGAAAAATTATTTACTTCTTATGAATCTCTTGATAAAGCTCATGCTATTACTCTTACTAGAGTTCATACTCTTGAAACTTAAAAAGAATCGCTCACCAAAGATCTTGAATGTTTGAAAAAGGATGTGCATCGTTTTAACTTAAGTACGATAAAGTTACAAAAATTTTAGATGCACAAAGAGGTGAGTATTCTAAATTAGGACTTGGCTATAAACCTTTTCAACCTCTTTCAAAGAAAAAAAACCAAGGTCCGACTTTTTGTATGTACGTCTTTAGTAGTGCCCATAATCTTATTTGTTTTTATTGTAGTAAAGTTGGTCACTATGTTAGTCATTGTAAATTGAAGAATAATTTTAGCTTTGTTTGGAGACCCAAAGGTCTCAAGGCTAACCCCCATGGACCCCAAAACTATAGGGTACCTAAAAATAATTCTTTTTTGTAGGTCATAGGGGCTATAACAACTATGAAGGATTCAAAATGGCTCGTGGACAACGGGTGTTTACGCCATATAACCGGAAAGAAAGAACTTTTTACCAACATCAAGCTCCAAGAATAGGGTATGGTCATGTTCGGCAATGGCAAAGGAAGAAGAATTCTTGGAAATGGAGAAATTGGTAACTCTTTCTTTCTCTCTTAGTAATGTTCTTTTAGTAGAAGGGCTTAAGTTTAATTTGATAAGTGTTAGCCAACTTTGTGATACAAATTATAATGTTATTTTTAATAAAGAAAAATGCCTTATTTCCAAAAAATGATAAAATTATTTGTGAAGCAAATAGAAAAGGCAATCTTTACAAAATTTGTACAAGTGATTTGGTTAGTCAAAATGTTTCTTGTCTTGTCGCCAATAATGATTTAACTAGTTTATGGCATAGGCGACTTGGACATGTTGGATATAAAATTTGCAAACTATTTACAAAAATCAACATGTAAAAGGACTACCCAAATTGAATTTTGAAAATCTTGGCTTATGTGACACTTGTCAAAAGAACAAATTAGTTAAGAGTAGTTTTAAGCCCAAAAATGAAATTTCCACAACCAAGCCTCTACAACTTCTTCATTTAGATTTTTATGGGGATATTGGTGCGGCAAGTCTAAGTGGAAAACATTACACTTTTGTTATAGTTGATGATTTTTCTAGATATACTTGGGCTCTTTTTCTTGCAAATAAAAGCGATGTTGTTAATGAGTTTGTTATGTTGTGTGGACTTATTGAGAATGAAAAGAAAGATACTATTAAGTTTATTCAAGTGATCGATGTGGAGAATTTGATGGAGAATTTAGAGTCTTTTGTGAAACCAAGGGATATAGTCATAACTTTTCGGCTCCAAGGACACCTCAACAAAATGGAGTAAGCCGAAAGGAAGAATCGGACACTTCAAGAAATAAGTCGGTCCATGCTCAATGAATTTTCACTTCCAAAATATTTTTGGGCCGAAGCCATAAGTACATTGCTATGTCATTAATCGAGTTTATATTCGTCCTAAATGAATGAATAAAACTCCATATGAGGTTTGGAAAGGAATAAATCCAAATATTAGTTATTTCAAAATATTTGGATGTAAGTGTTTTATTTTGAATACTAAGGATCAATTGGACAAACTTGATCCCAAGGCCGATGAAGGAATATTTATGGATATTCAACCAAGAGCAAAACATATCGGGTTTACAATAAGACTAGTGGAGTTGTTGAAGAATCCATCCATGTCAAATTCAATGAAGCTTCGGGTGTTGAAAGGATACCGAATGATGATAGTGATGAAGAGGATGTTATTGAACCAATTGTTCAAGATGATGCTCAAAATGATCAACCTTCAAGCTCAAATATTCTCAAGAAGATAAAGGTGATACTTCTGATCTTCCCGTAGCATTGAAATTTAAGGAGATCACCCAAAAGATCTTATTATAGGTGATCCCCTTGATAAAGTAATGACTCGAGGAAAATTTGCCGAGAAAGCTCTTATATCTCAAAAAGAGCCTAAAAATGCTAAGGAAGCTATTGAAGATGAGGATTGGTTTCTAGAAATGCAAGAGGAGTTGAATCAATTTGAAAGGAATGATGTATGGGAATTAGTACATTGTCCTCTATCTCAAACAATTATTGGTACAAAATGGGTATTTGAGAACAAACTCGATGACCAAGGCAATATTATTCAAACAAAGCAAGGTTAGTAGCTCAAGAGTTATTACCAAGAAGAATGTATTTATTATGATGAAACATTTGCACCCGTAGCACGTTTAGAAGCTATTCGTATTTTACTTGCCTATTCTTGTTTTAAAAATTTCAAGCTTTACCAAATGGATGTAAAATCCGCATTTTTAAATGGTCTTATTCAAGAATAAGTCTATGTAAAACAACCTTCGGGGTTTGAAAAGTTTCTAGGCCTAATGATGTTTATAAACTTAAAAGGCCTTGTATGGTTTGAAACAAGCACCCCGTGCATGGTATGATAGACTTAGCTCTTTTTCTTTTGCAAAATGGTTTTACAAGAGGTAAAGTTGATACTACTCTCTTCGTTTTGAAAATGGGCAAGATTGCTTATTCTTGTAAATTTATGTTGATGATATTATCTTTGGTGCTACTAATGAATTCTTGTGCAAGAAATTTTCTAAGTTAATGCAAGGTGAATTTGAAATGAGCATGATGGGGGAGCTCAACTTCTTCCTTGGACTTCAAATTAAGCAATGTCAAGAAGGAATTTATATTTCGCAATCAAAATATACAAAAGAGCTTTTGAAGAAGTTCGGAATTGAAGAAGGAAGAACCGTCTCTACCCCAATGGCAATAAATGTCAAGATTGACAAAGATGAAAAAGGCAAGCCGGTTGATGAATCCAAGTATCGAGGTATGATTGGTAGTTTACTTTATTTAACCGCAAGTAGACCGGATATTCTTCATGCCGTATGCCTATGTGCTCATTTTCAAAGCAATCCCAAAGAATCTCATATGAGTGCCATTAAAAAGATTTTTTGATATTTAAAAGGCACTATTCAATATGGTTTATTTTATCCAAAGAATGAAAAATTTTCTCTTAAAGGTTATAGTGATTCGGACTATGCGGGAAATATTGATGATCGTAAAAGTACATCCGGATCATGTCAATTTCTAGGTGATTGCCTAGTTTCTTGGTTTTCAAAGAAACAAAATTGTGTTTCACTTTCAACGGCCGAAGCCGAATATATTTCCGCGGCTTTTTGTTGTACTCAATTGCTTTGGATGAAACAAACTTTAGCGGATTACAAATATTCTTTTGAAAGTGTTACTATCTTTTGTGATGACATATCCGCTATAAATATTGCTCAAAACCCGGTTCATCATAACCGTACTAAATATATTGAGATTCGACAACATTTTCTAAGGGACTTGTGTTTCAAAACGAAAAATTGAGATATCTTTTGTTCCATCTCAAGATCAATTGGCGGATATCTTTACAAAACCGCTATCTTCCGAGACTTTTGCCTCAATACGAGCTCGGTTATGCATAATTCATATTGAATAAGGTCTCTCGATTGCAATTTGCATATTTTTAAAACTTAGGGTGAAAAATCAGATTTTTGGTGTAAAATTCGGACAAAAAACAGAATCGGTGTTCGGGCACTGTCGATGGGATGGTCGGCCGGTCGACCAGGGGACGGGGACCGGTCGCTCTTACCGTCGACCGGTCGCCCTCATGGATTTCAGCTTTAAAAATGCTTTTGTCCTTTCAAACGTTATTTTGGTTCTTTTCTTCCAAAATCAAACCCCTTCCGTATTTTTCACTCTAAACTCACTCAAAATGATTTTCTTCTTATAAAATCCATATTTTTGAGTTTATGTAACTTGTATTTCGTCATTATCATCCGACTTCTCCAATCAATTGGTAAGAATTTCTCCTTTTATCTCAATTGGGTTGAACCTTGAGAATGTGCTTGTACCTTGCTATTTTGATTAAATTCTTGTATTAGTATATTGTATATGATGATTATTGATGGATGAATATTGTTATACTTGCAATTGGTGATGAAAAGTTTTGGCTTAAATGATTTACAAAGGTGTTATATATCTCTTGTTTTATTCGACGCCTGCGCCAAGTGTTCGACAAAATGATTCAATGAAAAATTCATCACCTACATGATTCTCTTGATTTGAAAAGTCTTATAAGTTTATGGAGATCATGTTTTATCATTCAAATGAGCTTTTGCAAATCAAATGAGCAACTTTGATATAATTATTTGATGTTTTTATCGTCTTAACATTCTTTTTGATGATTCCAAAGGGGAGAAAGGAAAAATGCTCATACGCTCAAAGAAGCGAAAATAAGCTCGCAAGAAAAGCTATAAGCTAGTGCTTTTAAAAGCCAAAAGTTGTGAATAATACTTAGTCCATGTGATGTATTATGGACTTTTATGCTTAACTAATAATATCTTTGTGACAAAGTGGGAGCTTTTAAGCTCATGACATTCAAGCTTTTAGCTTGTAGTTGTTTGCTTCTACTTATTTTTGTTATGCATGTTGATAGGGGAGTTTGTGCAAAAATGTTTTTGAAAAATATTTGCTCCTATACTTGTGTGTTTTACTTATGGTAAATTTGGCTTATAATGGATTGATGTTTTAGACCGAAAAATAGGTTTCGTTTTTAAAATCGACTTCCTAAAATTGTTTTGGTTTGTAATCATCAAAAAGGGGAGTTTGTTAGATAAATGTTTTTATCAAGATTTTGATGATTTTGTTTAAATGAGTTTTTATACCAAAACAATGTTTATAAAAGTTGTCCAAATACTCCCAATTGATTTAAAATATTTTTACTAATTTTTTGGAGTATTTTTTGAAGTTTATTTTTACAAAAATCGGACAACATTTCAAGTCGGAGGTCGGCCAGGTCGAGCAAAAGGTCGACCGGTACTTGGAGAATGAAAAACTTGAAAACTGGACTTGAAAAAGAGGGAGGGCGACCGGTACAGAGAGGGTCGACCGGTCGGAACCCCCTCCAAGCGGTACCGGATCGCACTAATTATGTCTAACGTTCAAAATCTTCTATATGGTGACCGGTCGCCCTGTGTAATATTTTGACAACAAAATTTCTACCGTTGGAATCCTTATCAACAAGATTTGCTTTTCAATTTTGTGCAATATTTCTACATCTTGTGATCCTCTTTTTGTAGACAAAAGTGAAGAATGAGGAGCCTATGTTGGTGAAGACTCTCCTATAAATAGAGGATGATTTGAAGACACAAGATACAACACACAAGCATACAATACAACAAGAAATCTGCAAAATTCTCAAAGCTTTCATTTTTACATTCTTGTTGTAATAGCCTAAGTTCTTGCACCTGCACAATCTTGAGGTCTAGGTTTTTTGTTCTTGATTACATTTGCACTCAAAGTTTGTATACTTCATTTATTGAGTTGTAATCTTGAATTTTTCTATTATCCAAAACAAAATATCCTTGTTAGTGTTCTTGTGGTAAGAACACACTTGGGTGATCTTAGGTGTTGAAGAGTGTGGTACTATTCATAGGTGTTGAAGGAAGATTGTGGTAATCTCCTTGAAGGTGTTGTAAGAAGATTGTGGTAATCTTCAAAGGTGGTGTTGTATTAATTGTGGTAATTAATAAAATCTTTTTTTTTTTTTGAAATCCATCCCGAGATCTTGGGGTGGTAGAGGATTAGGCCCTGGTGGGTTGAACCTCTTTAATTCGACGAGTGTTGTTTATTTTCCGCTTACATTCTTGTCATTTATTTGTTCATTCGAAAAAGAGGGCGATTTGCAAAAATCGGCATAATCTATTCACCCCCTCTAGATTATCGTAGTCACTTGGACTATGACCGGTCCCCTTAGGGTCTAACTAGTCCCCCTCAAAACAGAGACGTTTGAGTGAAAATTCAACATCACGAGGCACCGGCGCACCCCTAAGGCGACTTGGTCTCCCTCCCGTGTCACTCCACCGTTTGTTCTCTGTTTTGTGAAACGTTCAGGCACGGGTTGCCCTATATGGCGACCGGTCGACCTAAGTACAGAGAAGTTGTCCGATTTTTGTCAAAAATAAAGTTCAAGAAATACTTCAAAAACTTAGTAAAAATCATTGAAAATATTTTGAAGTATTTTGATAATATTTGGGGACATTGTTTTGGTATAAAACTCATTTATATAAAATCAACAAAATCAAAATAAAAACATTGAATTAACATATGCATCAACAACGAGTTATTGAACAATCTTCTGGATGACAAAAAATGAATAAACTTAACACATTTTTATTTTTTAATATTTTGTATTTCAAAAATTAAAGCCTACCAACATTAGGACCAAAATCTTAATGTAGAATTATTTATAAATTCATAAAATATTTTAAATTTGATTTCCTATGATGTGGAAATTATTATTTAAATCTTTTTTTTGTACAATAAAAATAATTTTGGCAAGTATTATAAATGCAATTTTCGGAATATATCATTTAATTTACAAGATTATAAAATAAGTGAAAACCAAATTTGAAGAAATTAAAAGGTTATATTTATTTAAAGAAAGTTTAATATCAGTTGTCAAACTAAATGAAGCTTAATCATTGACTAATAAAAATAACCAAATTCTAGCAATGCAGATTCAGTTTTTTTTTAAATAAAAAGTTATCATTTTTTAATTTAGGAAATTGCAAATGGGGTGGGAGGGACATTTTTAGACACAACCTGCTATAGATAGATATAGGTTTGTAATATAATTGTCAGATTTTTTCTATATTTATTATTTTTTGTTGAATAGAAAATTTAAAGCATTAAACTGTGATTATAATCATTTTTCGCATTTATTAGATTTCTTACCGAAATTAAATTTGCATTCGAATTATTTTTTGTATTTTTTACTAATTAGTAACAATTAATCACATGATTTGTATGATATTGCACTTGATAATAATTAGTGTTTTATTTTTAATTTAATTAATGATTTTTTATATGTTTATGAATTAATTAAAATAGTCAACATTAAATTGTGTTTAGAATTTTTAATTTTTGGCAATGATAAGATTCTGCTTAACAAAATTAACATTCATTTTATTTATTATTAATAGTTTTATAATAAAGTCAAGCGAATGGAAAATCAGTATTTAAATTCAACTGCTGAATGATGATAGATGTATATTAGGATTATGATATTTCACCCGAGTTATCTTGATACATCATCAATGATTAGATTAAATCGATAATCATTCCAAAATATAGATGAATAACAGTAATGAAACAATTAAGCTATACAACTGGATTTTTGTTAAACTAAATAAATATTAAAATTTAGCAAATCGCAAATAGGCGGGATAATATTTTTAGTAATAGGTTGCTTATTATTATATAATATATAGATAGATAGATAGCATGATATGTTTTAAAAATATATATTTTTACAAAGTTATAATAATATTTTTAACAAATATGACTTTTAATAATTTTCAATAGAAAAGCGGTCGGGTCTAATGTGTCTAAGTTTACATCTAGGTTTATCCCTTCACAGATCTCCCCCCCAAAAAAAATAGAAAAGAAAAGAAAAGAAAGTATTTTGTAAAGCATAATTATTTGTTTATAACAGAAGGCATTATCATTGCAAGAAGGCATTGTCTTGTAAATAGGAACCGACCAGTTCAATCGCAAAGATGATGGGTTCCGATCCAAGTAACCCCTAATAATCGTTGTTGTAGCTTGTAATGGGATTTCCATGTACTTTCTTATATTCCTTTCTCGGCAAAAGGAATGTAGAAATACTCACTCTCTTTTATGAGTAGGTATCATGTACATTGTCTAACAATTAAAAAGTATGTTCAGACAATATATTATATTTCACACTAAAAGTTTTACTTTTATATTTAAAATTATTATATTTTTTTATCGCACTGCACAATACATCTCACATAAGTTTTTGCCTTCTTTTTTCCTCTTTCATCAAATGCACTTTTATAGAAACTTGAAATTTCGATGCCTTTGACAAAAAAATTCTCTCTAGCAAACTCCGGTTGTCTTATTCCCTCATCTTCCCACCATAGGAAGATGGGGAAATCAACATTGTTTTTCTTATTTTTTCAATTAGTTATTTGTTTCTCTTCTTTTTACGGAAGTTTTTGAGTGTCCTCCATGTAAGAATAATTGAACATAAAATCATAAAAATAAAAATCGAAATCCCGGATCTTGAACGTCATGATTTCACAATTAATTCGTAATTAGGGTACTAACCTTGAGCATCCATGTCTTTCTTTGTTGAAGATGGAAGATATTACTTTCTCTCTTGGCCTTTGTTAATCCCACATAACGTAATTTCTTGAATAGATTGTCCATTCTTAATGAGTTCTCTTATAGGCAGAGAGAGGATTTGTTTCGATAGCGTTATTTGCCAAAAGTTGTTCTCGTATAAACGGTTCTCAACCCGTGTTCTATCAATATGATAAGGAGAGAAACCACGTTCAATCAAACTGACCAAATACTTATATGATATATTATTTATTTAAACCTATAATTAGATATTTAAAAATAATTATTAAATATCTAATTCCTAATTATATGGCACGTGGGCCACATAAAATCTTACATTTCATGGTAGTCTTTGTCCATTACAAGTGGTGTTTTGTTCCACGTGATGATTTTTTGTTCAAAGGTTTGTTGTTATGGTGATTCACGCTTTCATATCGTGAGTGTTTTGTGCGAAGATTCAAATGACCATTTACAAGAAGATTAGTGACATATGAGAGTTCATGATTTGTCCAGCGCTTATGCAATTTTCTCGATTCTAATGAATCAATTAGATCGTATAGATTTAAAATATGTCTATGTTTTAGATTTGTATAGATATGTGATTTTATAGGACTTTGCAAATTTTATATTTATTATCACTTGTAAAGTTCTTCTATTCAATGAAATTGTTTGTTTCTAAAAAAGGTGTCGATGCCTTTCCATTTCCAAATTAGGTGAGTAGATGTACAATATTAAGTGGGATAAATTGCCCTACAATAGCATGGAGCCCAAATCTCAAAGCGCCTTTTGGGTCATTCTCAAATTGCTGCAAAATTTCCTTGGTGTCCTGCTTCTACAACTTTAAGGTTGCAAACCCAAGTGCGGGTTTTCTCAAGTAATAAATTTCTCGGGAGTCCGAGGTCGATCCACAGAGGAAGTTGATGGAAGTTTACGGGATATTTCTTATTTAAAGGATGAGTAAATGGGTTTTTTTTTTAGTAAGAATATTTTTTTTTTAGTTACAAGAAATTTAATTAATAGAAATGTTGAGGATTAGGGATCCACTCTTGATTTCGGATAAAGGAATGATTATATTTTTTTACCTCTTAGATTGCCACTATTGGAATCCATACACAAAGAAGGTTCCAATGGGAAGATATTATACATATAAATCATGCAATGAGGTAATCATGTTATATCATCAATTAGAATTTATCTTATAACATCAATACTTGTTTATGGGATCAAGTATTTATGTATTCTTTTGTCTACAACAAATCAAGGTATCCACATTAGTAGTCGGTTGAAATAAAACCAGACATTTAACTAAATGGAACCAAGTATTTGTTGTGCCAATAGATATACATAAATCAAGAAACACCACCAAACAAAAATGTATAAGCTAAAAACAAATTGATGATACAAACAATGAAATTTAATATGAATCTACAATCATTCCTTATCCTTCATCAAGAGTTTCACCCCATTTCCTCAACAAAATAAACTTAGAATAACATGAAAAAATAGAGAAAACAAAAGATTGAAGAAAAACTAAAGCAAACATTTTATAAAATACTAGAAATCTTACTATAATTTAAGAAAAGCAAGAAAGAAAAATTCTTTTGAACTTTGTAACTCTAACTTTCTCTACATAAAACTTGCTCTTGGCTAATGCTAATGACCTCTATTTATAGCCAACTAAAAATCAATTTACAATTATTTTTTTCTTTATTTTTATTACAAGTAAGAAAATAAGGAAATCAACACCAACTTTGCCACCTTCTTTGACTGGTCATTTTGTCCATGATATCAGCCATCTTTGCTCAATTTTCTTCCACAAATCAATTATCACATGAGTTGGCTTGAATTTCCAACTGATTTCATTGAATTTGAACAACCATGGGCCAAGATATGGTTGAATAATTGAGATGTGGTTGGCATACGGGATTGACTAGTGCAGCAGCCTCTTGGATTTTTTATAAATTCATCCAATACAAATCTGACTTTGGGGTCTTCATCAATGTTGTAGCTCTATGATTTGTACATACTCAGTAAAAATTTCAGATACAAACACCTTGTATTTTTCGAGTTATGTCCAAAATACCAAACTTGGTCAAGTCTGGAAATTAAATGAGCACCCTTCAATCCTCATTTTATGATGAATTTTTTATCCAAGAAAATATCATTCCAAACTTTGATTTTTGGTTTCAATCTCTCTGAAAACTTGTAAATGAATGGATTGTGAATCCATATCTTCAAGAATCATCCCAAAATCATGTCGGAAATGAAAGCTATGCTCGTTGATCCAAACCTGCACTAAAAATTGCTTCCAAATACAATTCTTTGTTGATTTCCTATTTTATTCCTAACATATTAATAATACTATAAATTCATTTTATTAATAATATTAATAAGGTAAAATAATAATATAAGCCTAAAATAATTATACATTTTTAACGTTCATCACACTTTTAACCAACATTACTAGTCCCTAGTAATTAAAGCATAAAATAATACAAAAGAAATTTGATGAATATGGCACGTTGATCATTTTTTAAAAACAAATTTATGAAATAGTCTAACAATCAAAAAGTTTATGGTCAATCATCATAGATGCTATCAAGAATAAA
Organism: Rehmannia glutinosa; assembly: GCA_016081115.2. Lineage (NCBI taxonomy): Eukaryota > Viridiplantae > Streptophyta > Magnoliopsida > Lamiales > Orobanchaceae > Rehmannia > Rehmannia glutinosa. The sequence continues at coordinate 143,184 of JABTTQ020002908.1, read as the reverse complement.
TATTATAATTTTTTTATATCATTTTTTAGAGAAGAAATATTGTGTATATATGCACAAAACCACCGTTTCATTTCACAAACCAAAATACATTAACTTCAAACTTGATCATGAAAAAGCCTCAACTCCATATCCTCACAAAAGTTAGTGTTTGTTGTGTAAATTGGCGAGGTGTTCACTCTTGGAGTTGGAAAACAAAAAACTCTCAAGGAAATGGCCAATATGATTTAGGACAAGCATTCAAACTAAAATTGAGCATAAGATAGGTAGTTATAAAATTTGAAACACCTAATTTTTTCATACCAAATTATGTCTTGAAATTTCATTGGTTTAGAACTCGCAAACAAAATGATAATATTTTTTTATATATTTTTCTTTTTTTTTTTTTTTTTTTTTTTTTTTTCTTTTTTTTTCTTTTTTTCTTCTTTTTTTTTCTTTTTTTTTCTTTTTTTTTTTACAACATCACTAACTATGAACAATACTCATCACAAATTATGTAATGGAGTATTTTTACAACATGACTAACAATGATAACATAACAATGAAGAATACTCATCACAAATTATGTAATAGAGTATTTTTAACATAAATTGACAATGTGGGTGTTAACCAAATCATTTCTCCACATGTAAGGTAGAATATTTAAGTATTTCAAATCACAACATAACCATTTCAAACGACCAACTAAAGTTCGGAATGCTTGTTTTCTCAAACTCACCACTCATTCACAAAAGATGTGTGAATATTAAAAATAAAATACTTTATCATGATCAAACTTTCAGTTATATGTATCACAACCAATCTTTCCACAAAACTTAGAATGTGCACAAAACACTTTCTTTTCTTCTTTTTTTTTGTAGTTTTTTTTTTTTTTTTTTAATTTAATCAAGATAGCATCGTTGAATTCAACAATAAGACTATTTTCATGTTTTGACAATTCACAATTTATTTTTTTAAAAAAATTCACAACATGCCATGTTTTGAAAAGGGAATTACTAGAAAGATAATAAAAATAGGGATGCGTCTCAAGAATATCAAAATGACATTCTTTACTCTGCCATCAATGTTGTTTTTTATTTTAATTTTTTTTTCAAAATCACACATTGTAAATTAGGAAAAAAAAAATAATATCAATTATCCCTTCCCCCCCAACTTATCTAAAACATTGTCCTCAATGTCAAAAATAAATAGGAAAGTAAGGTTTAAAAGATATTACCTGATGTATGGCTTTTTGAAATGAAAGTAGAAGAACACAGTAGTAATTATACCCGTGAAAGATAAATCTCACAACGTCAGAGACAAATCCAATTTGCGTTTTTTACTTCTATCCTCCGACCAAACAACATGAGCCACTTTTGGATCAGGTTCAGCAACAAATGTTTGGAGTTGATCGATTAGTTCACTTGGTGTTGTTGCACAAATTATGATTAAATGCGTGGCGGCGGTGAAATAAAACCTTTCTCGACGGCAAAATCTATAAAAGACAATAAACCATCAAAGAAACCATTAACATTAAGAATACCTATAGGCTTCGGTGAATGTTGAGTTGTGCCCAGGAGATCACTTGAATAACTCCTCCGTGTACCAAAACCACCAGGTAAGGTGATAAAGGCATCTGCATTATGCATCATATTCACCATTCTCGTCTTGCATGTTTGATACTCTTAACTCATCTCCAATGGTTTGCCCGGTGATTTGTCGGACAACTAAAGGTTTCGGATAACTCCTAAGACTCGACTCCTCCCAAATAGGCAGAACCAGCAACACGCCCCATTAACCCAAAACTACCTCCCCCGTATACTAAGTTAATGTGCTTCTCTGCTAAAAATTTACCGAGATTATCAGCTGCCTCAAGAAAACAACTGTCTTTCCCAGGATTTGCACCACGTAGAATACAAAGAACACACGTTAATTCTACGGAAGAAGAACTCTCCATTTTTTTCTCTCTTTTTTTTTCTGATATAATCTGAATGATGTAAAAGAAAGGGTGAATGCAACGCTATTTATTGAGGTATGAACAGGGAATGCAACAGTAAATGTGATTATTGGAACTTTTATTTTGTCAAAAAGTTTGAAAATAAAGACAATAAAGTCAAAAAAAAAATGCTAACATGTGAAGGAACAGAAAAGTAGTTGTGATTGTGGCTCACATCTTCCTCTGGTTTTACGTCCAGAAACGGCTTAAACGCCCTCTATGGGTCGGGGATATGCTTCCCATCCAATTTTCTTATAAATTGGCAAACAGGTCTTCTAACGCCGATTCCCAAGACAAAGATCACGTTCTTCTCGAAATTGGAGCCATAATCGGAGAATTTCACGATGCACAAATGCACAAGGATGCGTATCAAAAGTCCATAGAATGTTATCTAAAGACTCCTTACTCACCATCCTTTATGAATTGAATTTTGTCCTCTCGATTTCTGAAACCATACCTAAAGAACGACATCTTGTGTCACAAGTCCATCGAGCACATTTGTGACACACTTGTAGTCTTTTGGCCCTTCGTTTTTTTGAATATGAACTTTTTCCAAGACCAGGCAAGCATTTAGTAGGAGAAAATGAAAATTCTCCTGCTAATCTTACCTTTGCTTCAATTATCCAACGTACATCTTCTGGAATGCCTTTATTCATAAACATTCTTAACCTTTCTAGCCTGGCTTTGTATATTTTCAAAATTTCATTTGTAGAAAGAAAATCAAATCGCTTTTTGAGAGTGGGGGGAATTCTTTTATCCATTTTTTTAAATCTAAATGAAAGAGAATGAGAAAACAAAATTATGTACAAATATCAGTGTTTGTGGGAAACTGATGAGTCCGACTTAATCGTCACGAGTACCGTTATCCGCCATTTAACCGGAAAATAAATAATTAAATACTACAAAACACACACATTTATAAGAAACAAATATATTCACTAATTATAACAAGGATTATAAAGAAAAAGAACTTCCTCCTCGGAAGGAATTGATTTTCTAGAAACATTTTAAGTCTTTGTCCATTAACTTTGAATACATTACCATTTCTAGGATTCTCAATGTCAACTGACTCCATACGGATATATATTTTTCACAATAAAAGGACCACTCCACCTTGACCTTAATTTTCCAGAAATAAATGCAATCTTGAATTATAAAGCAAAACCTTTTGACCAATCTCAAATGTTTTTCTTGTAATTTTATTATCATGAAATTCTTTGATTCTTGCTTTATGAATTTTTGAATTCTCGTATGCATCATTTCTTAATTCTTCAAGCTCATTGATTTGCAATTTTCTCAATTTCAAGCATCGTCAAGATTGAAGTTAAACATTTTAATTGCCCAATAAGCTTTATGTTCAAGTTCCACCGTAAATGGCAAGGTTTTCCATAAACTATTCTATAAGGAGACATTCCCAATGATGTTTTAAAAGCGATTCAGATGCCCAAAGTGCGTCGATAAGTCTAAAAGACCAATCTTTACGATTCGGGTTAACGATTTTTCTAATATTTGTTTTATCTCCCTATTTGCAAGTTCAACTCGCCCATTTGTCTAGGTGATAAGGGGTTGCAACTTTATGTGTGATTCCATATTTTTTCATTAAAGATGCAAAAACTTTGTTGCAAAAATGTGTTCCCCATCACTAATAATGACTCGAGGAATTCCAAATCGACTCAAAATATTTTCTTTTAGAAATTTTATCACGCTTTTATGATCATTGTTTCGACAAGGAATTGCCTCGATCCATTTTGAAACATAATCTATTGCGACTAAAATGTAAATAAAACCAAATGATACTGAAATGGCCCCATAAAATCAATACCCCAACAAATCAAATATTTCAATCACCAAAATAGGATTCAAAGGCATCATGTTTCGTTTTGAAATTGATCCTAACTTTTGACAATTTTCACAACTTTTGCAAAAAGCGTAAGTATCTTTGAAAAGGTTTGGCCAATAAAATCCACATTGTAAGATCTTTGCACTTTGGTTTTCTTTTAATTTGAAAAGTGACCACCACATGCTTCTTAATGACAAAATTGAATAATGCTACCTACCTCATTGTCGGGTACACATCTACGAAAGATTTGATCCGGACAATATTTGAAAAGGTAGGGATCGTCCCAAAGAAAAACTTTTTTACCTCATTCAAAAACTTCTTTTTATCTTGTGAATTCCAATTTGATGGCATCATTCTGTCACAAGAAAATTAACAATATCTGCAAACCAAGGTACTACAAGAATTGAATAGTTGTTCATCGGAAAAGTATCATTGATAGGTGGAGTTTGAAATGAATCATCACAAATAAGTCTTGATAAATGATCGGCTACCACGTTTTCTACACCTTTCTCATCACGAATGGTAATATTAAACTCTTGGAGTAAGAGAATCCACCTAATCAATCTTGGTTTGGAATCCTTTTTGACAAAAGATATTTCAAAGCCGCATGATCACCGAAACGACAATTGGTGAACCAACAAGATAGGATCGAAATTTTTCCAATGCAAATACTACACAAGTAATTCTTTTTCAAAGGTTGAATAATTGATTTGAGCACCATTCAAAGTTTTACTTGCATAGTATATTACATATGGTTTCTTTTCTTTTCTTTGCCCTAAAAAAACGCTCCAACGGCATAGTCACTAGCATCACACATTATTTCAAAAGGTAAAGTCCACTCGGAGGTTGGATTATTGGGCGGATGTAAGCATGCTTTTAAGTTTGACAAAAGCATTTTCACAATTTTCGGTCCATTCAAAACCAATATCTTTTGTTAGAAGATTACACAAAGGTTTAGATATTATACTAAAATCTTTGATAAATCTTCTATAAAAGCCAGCATGCCCTAAAAATGATCTTATCTCCTTCACATTTTGGTACGGGTAGATTGGCAATTAATTCCACTTTGGATTTATCTACCTCAATACCTCTTTATCAAATAATGTGTCCAAGAACAATACCGATTGTTACCATAAAATGACATTTTTCCCAATTAAGCACAAGGTTCTTTTCTTCACACCTGATCAAAACCTTTTCTAAGTTTAACAAACAATCTTCAAATGATTCACCAAAAACTGAAAAATCATCCATAAAGACTTCAAGAAAACGTTCAACCATGTCACTAAAAATGCTAAGCATGCATCGTTGGAATGTAGCTGGTGCATTACATAATCCAAAAGACATCCTTCTATATGCAAATGTACCAAAAGGACATGTAAAAGTTGTTTTCTCTTGATCTTCAAGTGCAATTTCAATTTGATTATATCCGAATATCCATCTAAGAAACAATAGAATTTATGACCTGCAACTCTTTCTAAAATTTGATCCATAAAAGGTAATGGAAAATGATCCTTTCGGAATCGAGTTAAGTTTCTGTAGTCAATGCACACACGCCAACCAAGAATGGTTCTAGTTGGAATCGATTCATTATTTTCATTTTTAACCACTCAGTAACCCCGACTTCTTCTAACAACATGAATAGGACTTACCCATTTACTGTCAGAAATAGGAATAAATTATTTCATTATCTAAGAGTTTAATAATTTCATTCCTCACTATTTCTTTCATATTAGGATTTAGTCTTGCTGCATTTCTCTAGATGGTTTTGCATTTTCCTCTAAATAAATATTATGTGTGCAAATCGGAGGACTAATACCTTTAATATCAAAGAATGGTCCACCCTAAGGCATTTTTATGCATTTTCAAAATCTCGATCAACTTACTTTCCTGATATGCATCAAGTTTGGAAGAAATTATTACAGGCAAAGTTTCACTCTCACCAAGAAAAGAGTATTTCAAATCAGATGGTAAAGGTTTCAAATCAATTTTTGGAGCTTTTATGCTTGAAGGAATAGGTTGCACTTCTGATGATGATAACTCTTCAATTTTTGGTTTCCAAAAATGGTTTTCTAGTGTTTGTAAAAATCCATTGGAGACATCAAAACATTTCATATCACAAACTCTCTCATTTTCAAAACATGTTTCAAGAATTAAATAATTATTGACAAGAAATTTTCGTGAACAATTTCTTCAATTAAATCAACTTCATGTAGTTCGGTATCATCAAGAGTTGTTTGCAAACATTGAACACATTTAATTCCAAAGTCATATTTCCAAAAGATAATTTCAAAATACCATTTCTACAGCTTAATCAATGCATTTGAAGTTGCAAGAAATGGACGACCTAAAATGACAGAATTTGTGTTTTTGCATCTATAACCTTGAGTATCCAAAACAATGAAATCAACGGAAAATAAAACTTGTCAATTTGTACCAACACATCTTCTACTATTCCTTTTGGAATTTTAATTGATCGATCGCTAGTTGGAGTACAATTGGAGTTTCTTTAAGTTCACCCAAACCTAGTTGTTCATAGATCAAAAAGGTAGAAGATTTACGCTAGCACCAAGATCAAGTAAAGCACGTTCAATTCTAGTGTCTCCTATAATGCATGAAATTGTTGGATGTACCGGATCTTTGTACTTAGGTGGAGCAAATTGTTGTATAATTGAACTCACACTTTCGATTAAAAATGCTTTTTCTTCACATGATGTTTTCTTTTAATTGTGCACAAATCTTTCAAAAATTTTGCATAAGGTGGGACTTGTTTGATTGCATCCAACAAAGGAATGTTAATTTTGACTTGTTTAAAAGCTCAAAAATTTGGAATTTGAGTTCAATTTTTGAGTTGGTTGCAATCTTTGAGGAAAAGGGCGGGGGAGGTGAATATGTTTCATCATTTTCAAACTTACCTTTATTCAACTTTCCTTCTTCATCATCACAATTTTCATTATTCATTTCTCAAGATGAATTTAGAACTTTCTTAGGATGAATTGTTTTATCAACAATTTTTCCACTTCAAGTGTTGTGACCGAATTGGCCTCATTTAATGGATTTTCACGAAGTAGAAGCACAACACTGCGTAGAAGGATTAGGTTGAGGTTGAGCAGAAACTTACCCTTTTCTTGAATTCGCAAAGAAGTCATGAGTGTTGAAAGTGAGTTCTTGATCTCATTGATAGCCCGAGAAGTTTTATTATTGATGTTTGTTTGTTCATTCATAAATGCTTGCAAAGTCTCCTCAATTGATTTTGCATGTGGGGATGGATATGAAGGAAAATTTGGTGGCTTTTGTGAATTTATTGGTTGAGCTTGATTATTATCACGCCAACCGAAATTAGGATGATTTCTCCATTGTGGATTGTAAGTTTCAGAATATGGAGATTGAAAAGGTTTTCTAAATCCATTCATGACATTTGCTTCAACAGAATGTGAGGACAATCATTAGTTGAGTGTTCTTTAAGTCCACAAATTTCACAAACTTTTTTATCTTGCACTGATTTAACTTCTTTTACTTTTTTAACTTCCATGTCATCGATTCTTTTAGCCAAAAGTGCAAGTCTAGCACTTAAACTATCTTCTTGAGTAAGATTGAGTTTTCCTTTATTTTCATCAACACTATGCCAAGATTGAGAATTTTCGCCAAATAGTCAAGATATTCTAGCGCTTCATCGGGTTCTTTATCAAGAAATTGACCGTTACACATTGATTCAATAAATTGCTTAGTTTCAGGATTTAAACCTTCATAAAAGAAGGCTGATTATACGCCAATTTTCAAAACCATGATGTGGGCGGAATTCAACAACTCTTTAAACTTTTCCCAACATTCAAAGAAAACATCTTTAAGATTTTGAGAAAAATTAAATTTGTCTTTTCAAAGAATTTGTTTTATGAGTTGGAAAGAATTTTTTCGTAAATTCAACTTTGCATTTCTTGCCATGTACCAATTGATCTAGGTTTTAACGAGCTAAGCCAAGTTTTTGCTTTATCTTTTAAAGAAAAAGGAAACAATTTGAGCTTAACAATTTCGATCGTGCAATTTTGATCATCAAATGTGGCACATACTTCTTCAAATTCCTTTAAATGTAAATATGGGCTTTCGGAATCCATACCATGAAAATTAGGAAGTAAAGGTATCATCCCTGGCTTAAATCGAAAGTTGTTTGCATTTAGTGGAAAAATGAAACAAGAAGGAGTAGAATTTCGAGGAGGTTGCAAATAATAACGCATATTATGCACTTCTTGATTTTCCACTCTTTCCATCTCATTTTGAACAATTACTTCTTCACCATAATTGGTGTGTGTGGAGGTGAATCAAAATTTTTATGAAATTTTCTGAATTATATCTAATTAAACGGCGAGAATTTGGACTACGACACCATGTAAGCATATAAACACACAATATTTACAAAGTGATATATATACAAACCTGAAACCTACCTTGCCTTCCCCGAACGCGCCAAAAACTTGCTACAACTTTAAGGTTGCAAACCCAAGTGCAGGTTTTCTCAAGTAATAAATTTCTCGAGTCCGAGGTCGATCCACAGGAAGTTGATGGAAGTTTACAGGATATTTCTTATTTAAAGGATGAGTAAATGGGTTTTTTTTTTTTACTAGTAAGAATATTTTTTTTTTTAGTTACAAGAAATTTAATTAATAGAAATGTTGAGGATTAGGGATCCACTCTTGATTTCGGATAAAGGAATGATTATATTTTTTACCTCTTAGATTGCCACTATTGGAATCCATACACAAAGAAGGTTCCAATGGGAAGATATTATACATATAAATCATGCAATGAGGTAATCATGTTATATCATCAATTAGAATTTATCTTATAACATCAATACTTGTTTATGGGATCAAGTATTTATGTATTCTTTTGTCTACAACAAATCAAGGTATCCACATTAGTAGTCGGTTGAAATAAAACCAGGACATTTAACTAAATGGAACCAAGTATTTGTTGTGCCAATAGATATACATAAATCAAGAAACACCACCAAACAAAAATGTATAAGCTAAAAACAAATTGATGATACAAACAATGAAATTTAATATGAATCTACAATCATTCCTTATCCTTCATCAAGAGTTTCACCCCATTTCCTCAACAAAATAAACTTAGAATAACATGAAAAAAATAGAGAAAACAAAAGATTGAAGAAAAACTAAAGCAAACATTTTATAAAATACTAGAAATCTTACTATAATTTAAGAAAAGCAAGAAAGAAAAATTCTTTTGAACTTTGTAACTCTAACTTTCTCTACATAAAACTTGCTCTTGGCTAATGCTAATGACCTCTATTTATAGCCAACTAAAAATCAATTTACAATTATTTTTTTCTTTATTTTTATTACAAGTAAGAAAATAAGGAAATCAACACCAACTTTGCCACCTTCTTTGACTGGTCATTTTGTCCATGATATCAGCCATCTTTGCTCAATTTTCTTCCACAAATCAATTATCACATGAGTTGGCTTGAATTTCCAACTGATTTCATTGAATTTGAACAACCATGGGCCAAGATATGGTTGAATAATTGAGATGTGGTTGGCATACGGGATTGACTAGTGCAGCAGCCTCTTGGATTTTTATAAATTCATCCAATACAAATCTGACTTTGGGGTCTTCATCAATGTTGTAGCTCTATGATTTGTACATACTCAGTAAAAATTTCAGATACAAACACCTTGTATTTTTCGAGTTATGTCCAAAATACCAAACTTGGTCAAGTCTGGAAATTAAATGAGCACCCTTCAATCCTCATTTTATGATGAATTTTTTTATCCAAGAAAATATCATTCCAAACTTTGATTTTTGGTTTCAATCTCTCTGAAAACTTGTAAATGAATGGATTGTGAATCCATATCTTCAAGAATCATCCCAAAATCATGTCGGAAATGAAAGCTATGCTCGTTGATCCAAACCTCGCACTAAAAATTGCTTCCAAATACAATTCTTTGTTGATTTCCTATTTTATTCCTAACATATTAATAATACTATAAATTCATTTTATTAATAATATTAATAAGGTAAAATAATAATATAAGCCTAAAATAATTATACATTTTTAACGTTCATCGTGTCCATTAACTTGAAAATGCATTTGAAATGTAAGATCGACATCGATAGTTCTCAGATTTCCTAAATATGTCAAAATTTCGTACACCTCCCAAAGATATATTTTTATTTGTTAATAAAACAACAAAATAATCACCTATACGAATTTCAATTGCCCGATATTAGTTATAAATATTTACTATTTCAAATTCATGAGGGATAAAATAGTATTTTTTTCTTTTTGAATATATAATTATCTATTTAATTCTATTTAATTAATTATTAGCATATAAAAATCATTAATTTGGTAAAGACAACAAAAAAGGTCCATGATCTCTCAACTCATAATATCATGCCTAGAGCTATCAAATGGACCATCCGGTGGCAGCCCGCCAAGCAAAATGGAAAAATCGAGCCAAGCTAAATAGTAATCGGCTCGCTATTTTTATAGCCCAACTCATGAAATTACATATAAATATTCAAGTCGCCGAGCGGGCCAATGTTTCGAGCCGAATTGGTCGGACCAAAGAGGCCCAACTCATTTTGGGCCTCTAAAAATGAAGCTTGGCCCGGTCATTTTACCAAGCCGATCGGGCGATCCATGGGGCCGAGCTCATTTTGATCTCTAATCATACCCTAAAGACCGATTCGTTATATTCGGGCCATACGTCCCAAATTTAAATAACCCCTCTCTTATTATTTTTCATTAAGCACAATTTAACTGTTGAATTCTCTATGTTATTATTCTCTTACATTCTCACGACTTAGACATTGGAGGACTTCCTCGAGAAAACATCGGGGCCCTCCTAACCTTATTTGTGTATATCAGTGCCGATTCTAGAAACGCGGGATTGACTTGACCGAGTCAAATACCTTAGCTTGGATTACCATAACTTGGAATGGGCTGCATAATTTTTAGTAGCATTATTGATGGTGTCGATTTGTATGAATTGGCCAAGACACTTAGATGCAAACCAGGTCCCAGGATGATAAGAGCCAACTCGTGAACCGTCATATCCAAAGCTAACAACGCAAGGCCGGAGGATAGACTTCCCAAGACTTGAGCAAGATTCCCCTCCCCGGGAGAGCACCTCCAAGAGAGAAGAGATACATGACAAGAGGTGCCCCGCACACCCTATTGCAAAAAGCTACCGAAGGAAGAGAATGTGCAAGAGCACAACAAGGACACTCCCAAGCACACTTATGTCCCCACGAAGAGTCAAAGTTTATTCATCCGAGCCAAGCAAACTCCGGGTCACTATGCTACGAGAAGAGGAACATTTTTTGCTAGGGGTGATCGCGGTCTGCGTTTTGTGATTTTTTGAGTTAATTTCAAATTGAATTGTTATATACGGTTCGGTTAAATAAAATTTTCAAATCGCGGTTTTATGAAGTAAAACCGAAGGTGCGGTCTTAAGCGATGGCGGGCGCTTTTTGTGGTTTCAATAAATAAAAATATTATATAATTGATAAATTAATATAATTTTTATTAGATTTGGGAGTTGAACATAATTGTTCTCTTTACTTGGGGATCTTGTTGCACGTCGAGACCCTTTCATAACACCGGCCAGCAGGCGATGCATATCCGTGGTTTACCTTGGCGGTATGATGAGGAGCCGGAGCTATTGTCCTCGGTATAGTCGATTTACGATATTTTAAAGAAAAACCAAAGAGAAATATTATAATTGAGAGGTATTTTTTTATAAAAAAAAACCAAAATGTATTTTTGCAAGTAAAATGCATGTTGCAATATCTTTTATTTCACTTACATTCAATGTGTAATGCAATATAATATTGTTCAATTTTGATGCAAAATATAATGCATTTTAACAATATTGAAATAGTATAAAATGTATTACGTTTAGTATGCATATGAATATAATTATATCATTCATAAAATTAGTTCTTAATATATTTATTATCTAACTATTTAACTAAAGACTAAAGAACAATATTTTATTTTACCCTAAATTATAGAGGTGTGGTGCGGTTTTGGCTGTTTTTTAAAACCTAAAACCATAACTCGCACCAACAAAGTGGTGTTGTTTCTATTTAATATTTTAATTACGGGTTTGGTCATAAATTATTATGAACGTGCGACTTGTGCGGTCCAGGCAATTTTTTTAAAATTTATGATCACCCATACTTTCGACTTACTATCTATCTAGTTGAACTACTCCACATGGGAGTAGAAACATCCAACCTTCTCGATTATGAAGGAACACGAGACCCTCAAAAATACTTGGACAAATTCTATACCAAATCGGACAATAACTCGAGCCCATGCAAGAGGCGATTCCATGTTGTCTAAGCCATGCACAGTAAGCTCCCCAAGGAGATAGCCCGAAGCAACCCACAACATGAAGCAAAGGAATCCAAATGACACAAACCACGAAGGGTAACTCTATTGTGAAAATCCGTCAAGAAGACGGACAATGATGGCACTACGACCGAGGGCACCCACCCGCATGACTACGCACACTTGACTCGCCCCCTCCCACGCTCGATCGGGGACCCTCTCCCCATGCACTCGATTGTGGGCCTTCTCTCGCGCTCGACCGTATTCGATTGAATGCCTCCATCCCTTACTTGGTCACTTCATCCGCATGCTCGACTAAACACCCATGCGCCCTCAACACTCTAGCAAGGAACTCAACTCATGCACGCAGACAAGGGGCGAGACCTCTTATCAATGGAGTCATTAAAGCCATCACTAGATCTCCCAAAGTAGAGACACACAAAGTACGCCCGAGCTTACCATAAGAAATACAATTAAGCCAACACAGCACTACTCACAGACAAAGGGCTATGAGCTTTCTAGAAAGACTAAGTTGGAATCAACTCAAGACCATAGTATCTATTTTTCACCTCAAGCTAGAGTTCTTACCAAAAACAGGAATTGAATAGCATCAAGCAACATCCACCTAAACCAGAGAGAGTCATGCATAGTAGAACATGAAAAAGATAAACATCTCCCCCAAGAGGCAATCACTCACTCATGCAAAGAGAACATAACATTCATTCATAAGTGGTATATCCAATTGTCTCGGACCTCGCAAGATTACATCCGTAAGAGGTAGCCCTTGATTATTCAGGACACCATAAGCGGCAACTCGATTATCCTACACCTTTCAAGACTTCATCTATAAGAGGTAGTCTCCACTATCTAGAACACGATGAAGTGGTAGCTCCGCTATCCTGGACCTCTCAATACTTCATCCTAGTGTAAGCTTTATAAGAGGTAGCTACGCGCTATTCATGGGATCCCTTACGGCTAAAGTCCTATACGAGGTGGCTACTTTGTCATCCATTCATCTCCTAATCGCCCCTATAAGAGATGGATATGCACCATCTATTGCATCTCTTATGGCTAAAGTCCTACATGAGGTGGCTTTGCGCCATCCATGCATCTCCCTGAATAAGCCCTATAAGAGGTGGCTATGCGTTATCCATGGCGTCCCTTACGACTAAAGATTAAAAGATATACACGAGATGACTTGTGTCATCTAGAAATCTCCCAAATAAACCCTATAAGAGGTGGCTACGTGTATGGCATCCCTTATGGCTAAAGTCCTACACGATGTGGCTACGCGTCATCCGGCATCTCCTGGAAGAAGCCCTATAAGAGAGGTGGATACGCACCATCTAGGTATCTCCCGAATAAACCTTATAAGAGGTGGTTATGTGTCATCTAGGTATCTCCCGGAATAAGCCTTATAAGAGATGGTTATACGCCATCCATGGTATCCCTAACGGTTAAAGTCCTACACAAAGTGGCTACGTGCTATCCATGGCATCTCCCACACAATGTCCCATAAATAAGCTCATTGGGCACACAAAGGCCTATAGAGAAGCTTCACGACCGTTAGGCAAACAAAGTTCCATAGAGAAGCTCAGCTCCGTTGGATAATTAAAGTCTTATACGAAGTTTCACTCTCCGTTAGACAAACAAAGTCATGTACGCGAAAGCTTCGCGTTGCACGGGGCCATCGCCTAATGCCTTTCTCGTAAAGAGGCGGCTACATATTTGTCCAAGGTAAATTTCTAAGTCTCGTAATGCGTAAAGTTCCGCTCTACCCCGAGCCACTAAGCCAATGCCTTTACATAAGAGATAATTATGCATTGTCCGAGGTAAATTTCTATGTCTTGTAAGTAGAAAGCTTTGTGTTACTCTAGGCTACTAGGCCAATGTCTTTCTCAGATGAGGCGATTCTGTGATGTCCGAGGTAAATTTCTATGTTTCGTAAGTAGAAAGCTTAGCGTTGTTCCCTGGCCATAAAGGCTAATGCCTTCGAGTTAGAGGTAGCTATACACCGCCCGAGATAATTCTTAAGTCTCTATGTTATCCAATGCACTCATCAAGCACAACCTCCCCATAAAAGGTGACTTTACCTCATCGGAGATACACGGTAAAAAATCTCCCACACTTGGAAACCATACCCTAACATCTATAATATCGAGAGAAATTCCCAATGGGAAAGGAGAACATAAAATTCCATGCGCAACCATTCACTCGCTCTTGGGCGACCCCTCACTTGACTAGTCGCCAATAAGAAATCGGCACCCTCCCACGATCGGACACGCGCTCGATCGGTCTCCCAACAAAATAGAAGGGATAAAAAGGAGAAAAATGACTTAGTATCTTGGGAGACCAAGAATACTTTTCTCCTTGGGGGGCTTCCACCTTGGGGACTTCCCCCCTTCGGGGACCTCTTGCATTCTAGGAACTTCCTGACTTCTGGTATCTCATGTTTTCCGAGAATTTTCCATTTTATGACTTCCCACCTTCTGGAGACTTTCCACTTTCTAGAGACTTACCGCTTTCCAGGGGACCTCCCCCTCAGAGAGACTTCCTCCTCGAAGATTAAACCCCACACAGATCACACATTTGCAAAGGACCTAACTTTTGCACTACTCCGGTCTCCCTCGCAGCCCGGGAGTTGGAGGGCCTATGATGAGGAATAAAATTGTATTTTTTCTTTTAAATATATAATTATCTATTTAATTTTTTTAATGAATTATTAGCCCATAAAATTATCAATTGGGCCAAGTCAACAAAAAAGACCCACGAGACCCAATTCGTTATATTTGGCCCATAGGACCAGATAAGAAATTCTTTCTTTTTGCCCCTTTTTCTATTTTTACAAGTCAATTATTCATCCAATCTAATATTAATTGGATAGCTAAGCACCCCGAGATTCTCGTGAGTCCTCATATCTGAAGCAACTTCAGGTCCTTTCCAAAACTATTAATTGAATTTCCTATCAGGCGCTACAATCTGATTCAAGATCCAGTTATTAGACATCTCCTTAGTAATAGAAGGAATCGTGAAGTCCCGATAACCCCTCTAACCGTAGATTAGAATATTTCCTTGAATCCTAGATGCGAACGAGGATTCACAATCTTTTCTTTTAGAAAACCTTCAAACAACGTGCTTAGAATCAAACAAAGTATCAATGGTTTGTTTCCTATGCTTCTACCGGGGAAGAATTCTCGAATTATATCAGCGAGAATAGAAGATATTTCGAGTTTTTTGTTGATGTTGATCGGGCGACACCGAATTTGAATTGGGAAAAAGGATTTGCAATCCCCGCCTTACCACTCGGCCATGCCGCCAAAATGATACAAAATAGATGGAAATTTTCCCCGATTCGAATTTTTATTGTACTTGCATTGTGACTCCTGTTTCCTTAATCCTTTTCCTAAAAGAAACACCGATTTTTATTTGATCCATCCCTTCGATTGATTGATTGTATAATATCCGAAAATACACAATGCTAAAAATCTCTCGCTTTTCTATTGAGAAATCAAATATGTATTTTTAGCCAACAAATTTGAACCATTAACTATTGATTTGCTTACTTAGAATTCATGAACGATTAAGGATTTTGATCTCAAATTGTGTTTTCCTAATGACATAAGAAAATACAATTTGAGACAAAACTAATCGATATTGATTTTCTCTATAAAAAATCTTTCTCAATTTCAATTATAACAAAACATATGAGTATATGTAAACCCCTTAACGTAAATTATTGCACGGAAATCTATTATTTAGATATATTGTTGATGGGGAATTATCATAAAATTATCCTACTTCACTTCATTTTTGCATTGACTAGAGCACGACCAGGTTGTCCCGAATAGAATCGGCAATAATTTAACTATTGAATTCTCTATGCTGGATTCTTCTCACACTCTCTCTCCCGACTTAGGTAGGCATCGGAGAGGCTTGCCTCCTGATAACCCCAAAGCCCTTCTAACCTTGTTTACGTATTGTAGGCGGTTCCCGACACGTAAATTAAACTTAAAACTTGAGTCAAATATCTTAGCTTGGATTACCATAAATCGCAGCCATGAGTTGCACAATTTTTAACAACATCAACCATTATATATGTCATACAATGTTCTAACCTACCTATCCTGAAAGATTAACCCTAAATTTCCAAATGACAAGACACGCTAAACTTAATGAAATAAATAAGAATATGTACTTTCCTTCAATTATTTAGTATAATGAATAAAATAGTACTAGAAATAAAAGAATCGATTATGGCCATATTCTTGGTGAACTTTGGACTCCATAAAGAATAAACTATGATTAATCTTTTATACTGACTTATTTGTTTTTTGACATTTGCGAGTCCATCCTCATTTCTAATAGATTCGGTTTGATCTTTAGAAAAATTTAGATAAAACTAAAAAGTAGTCGTTTTTATTTCTTTTATAATATTATTGTTTACAACAGTGACTCGAATATATACATCACGTTATTATTTAATGAAAACAAAATCTTATTCTAAACATGATAAACTAAAAAAGAGTGATAATTTAAAACCATAAAATCTTTGTTACACGTATGGAACAAATTAAATCACAATTTTAACATTTAGAGATAATAAATTGATACAAAATAAATTAATAGTTAATGTACTTTTGAAAAGCATGGATTGCGTACTATGCACTCCGCGTACGCCATAAGAAACCAGTTTACATAAAGCTTCTCCCAAAAATTCAGACCTCAATGTACAACCGCATAGCAACCAGCGTACCACTCAATTTTAAGCATCCAAATTACAAAATGGCTATTAGAAAAAGAAATTAAAATAGTAATAACCCCTCAAAATTGCGCACTTTATCAAATGGAATGCATTATTTGTTTAATATCTTAAATTTATATTAAAAATCTAAAACTCATATTTAAAAATCTTAGTTTATTTGTCAATTAAATAAAGTGTAAATGAGCACATGACATAGTTATATTTGCAAAGAAGTATGACAAAAATTGTATTGAAGGTCATTAGCGTGGATTCAAATCTTGAGAAAACATTCATGCTTCCTACTGAGTTACCTTAATGGTAGTCTATTACATCCCTCGGTTTAACCTCAATGAGGGGCCAGAGTTGCCTGAGTCGAGTTTGATTCGAAAATTCAAATATTACAAAAGGAAAGATTGTGTTCAAATTCTATCTATATGTTTAACAAATCAAGTTCAAATGAACTTTCATTAATCAATTTTAAGTCAAATATTGAAATTTGACTTATCTTTCTAGCCCTAAATTTAAATGCTATAAGCAATTTTTTTTAGAATTTTTTATTTGAATGAGACCTAATTACTAAAGAAGTAATACTAATTTGTCATCCAAATTATGTGTATTTTTATTGTGCCCACTTAATTTTGAATTATTCTATTTTACCTCTCGGAGTTTGCAAATTATTGCACTTAGCGTGTAATTTTCAAATTTACTCCCTAACCTTTATGGTTATTTTATTTTGTTATCTCTAAAAATAGTATCATAGTCTAGGTTTGTTGATGAAATTTATTATTATTCAAATATTAAATGTATATTGACTAAAAATGAAGAGGTTTTGAGAGAAAATTGATTCAAATAATTGTTTAAGATGTAATTACTACATACAATCAACTAACAATGAGGGTAAATTTGAAAATTATAGGAGAAGTATAACAATTCGCAAACTTCAGGAGTATATATTAATTCAAAGTTAAATGGATAAAGTAGAAAAACACACGTCTTTCTCTGTAACTTTGAATGGCAAATTAAATTACCTCATTATTAAATTGTTTAGAGTATAACTAACGCCGTCAAATGCACCGTCATCTCCCCCCGTCCCTTTCTGTAAATCGTATATTAATGAACGAAGAAGAAGAATCATTACCTTTTTCTCTCTCTACTTTCCACGTATCTCTATCCCAATATACATATATACACTTTGTATATAATAATATACTATGTTAATACATATTTTATTTTCATATATATAATTCACTCAATCTCACAGACTCTCACGCCTCTCTTATTCTTCTCTAGGGTTCGCGAGTGGTGAAACGGTACCGCTCGATCACGTAAGTTTCCTTTGTTTTTATGTGGAGATTCAATGCATTATTGCTATTTTGCTGAATATATATGGATTTGTATGTTTGTTTTTTCCCGTGAATTATGTATCAAGGAGGTGAAAATGGAAGTTATGTGAATTAGAGATGATGTATATAACGCCAAAAATGTATTGCTGTAATTTTCAGTTGTTTGGGCATGAATTTCGGATCTATGTTCACCTCTACAGATTCGGACGCGTCGTATTTCTAGGTTTTTTCCTGGTCTTCTCCTCCAAAAATAGAGCATGAAAATACATTAATTTTACATCATTTTTGTTTTTCTACCAAAGACAGTTTATTGGATTGGGTATTTATTTGCTCAACATAATTGAAAGTTTGTTTTTGTTGTTTATTGTTCCGTGGGTTTTGCTCTATGTGATCTTCGTGTGCTCTAGAGATGGGTGAATTTTGTATTAGATCTTGAAGAGATTGTATATATTGATCTTTAGGTTCCTGATTGGTTAGCGTTTTTAGCTGGGGTTCGTGGAACTCTGGGAAGGCTTTAGTTTAATCTGTTGAAGATGTAGATAATTAGGAAAAAGAAAGTTGGACAATAAGTCGATAAGACGTGCATGCGTTGATACTTGATTCTGATTTGGATCATTGTGGAGTTTGTTGTTGCGTTTGTATTAGTGAGTTTTGTTATGGAACAATTTTGTGTAGCTGTTAACATTTATTTATTCACAGTTGAATGCTGCTTGTGTAGAAATCATAATTAGGAACAGGGGCGGAGCTTAGACATATATATTTGGGGCTAATTTTGGGGGCTAAATTAATAGAAAATAAATATTTAATTAAAAATAAAATTTTAAAAAAATACATACATATATTAATTGAATTTTTAAAGAAAATTGGGGGGGGTAAAGCCCCCACATTGAACCAGAAGGAAACGCCCCTGACTAGGATGGCATGTCAGCGGTGATTCAGCTTCTGCTGGTCACAGTTTTGATGATTATGTTATAAATGATGATTTTTCTTATTTTATGATTGAAGGATCTAGTGAACATTGGGCTTGGTATAATTTATGTTTGTTTGTTTACCTAGACGAGTTGAGGGTGATGTTCAAATTGTGAATTTCTGAGGCCTAATATGTAGCTTACCATGATGTTTCTGAAAAAGGGGTTGGGGGAAGGGGATTTGTTGCACAACATTGTCATTAAAAAAAGACCAGTATTTTGGCCTTTGATTAGTTATTAGATGTAGTTGATGTTTCTTTATGATTGCAGGTGATGTTCTGCTGATGCCCTTCATGTTCTTTTCTTTGAGATCATTAATATAGACGGCTAAATTATCAACCCTCTTCTGTTAACGTGAGAAGAATGGGGGCTGCTTGTTGTGTCGCTGCAAAGGATAGAACTATAGTAAGTGTACCACGTGGTGAGACGTTGCAGAGGCGTCCTCACCAGTCACCATCTTGGAGCTTTAGATGGGATAATCGTGGGCGAGTAGCTGGTGAAGAGACACCTTCAAATTGGTTATGTGATGGAGGTGGTGGAAATGAGCAAGCGGAAGTCAAATCTGGTACTACGCTTGAGACTGCATTTGCTTCTGAGGAAGGTAGTCCATTAGATAGTTTTCGATCCCTGCAGTGGCATAAGTCCCCTGTTTCTGAAGGAAATGCAGGTATATTATGGATTCCTGTTTGTTGCAAATTAATACATTTTAGTTCAGTAATCGGAATAAACTTGTTCAACTGTAGTTCCATATTCATGAAATCCCTTTTACTCATCTTCATGAGGGTAAAGTGGAAGCCACATTATATTTTCTTGGTCATCTACTGTATTGTGAATGGATGCAAGTGTTTGCAATTTTATTTTGCAATTAAAAGAGGAGAGATTGCGAAATATATTTCTTATGCTAAAATTTATGGTATTCAGGCAACGCGTATTGCGTAGTTCATGGTGCATTGAAATTGTCAAATCGAATAACAAAATGAAATACTCCACAAGGAAAGATAAAGTACTGATGGTTGGATGAGGATGATAAAGGAAATGTTACTTTTATAGTCAACCAAGTAACACGTTCCAATTCTGCTGTGTAGAAACTAGTCAAGTTAATGTTGAAGCACTGAGAAGATTTATGAAATGTGATTATATATGTTGCTGTGCGGTTGTTTGCTATGCATGTGTGTATTTCTGCTTGAGGGAGAGGAGAGAGGGTAAGCTACCGATAAGACAATATTGTTGCAGATTGTTTATAAATTAAAGAAGCTCTCATTTGGTTGAATTGACCAGTTACACCTAATATATTTCCTTCAAGGGTGGGGACTCATCTTGGTTTAGTATGGAGCTCATAGCATCTGACTCACCCAAATTGAAAATTTGAAACTGCTGGAAATATAGCACCTCTGGTAAAGTGGTGATAAATGAGCTCCTGCGTTTGGGGATGATTAGCATACAAGTACCAGTATAATAAATGCAGGTCCGTTCGTATGTGATATTGATTACTAGAAGATGAAGGATCTCTTGTTGTATGGGGTTGGATAATGATGATAACCGTTGAGAAGATATGCAAGTAATAAAAATTTGGCTGATGAATTGCTGGATATTTTGTTGTCCATAACGTGGGTTGTCTAAAAATGCTAGGGGTGTTCAGTTATGTGGTTTTGTTTCTAAAACGCTGCGAATGGAAGTAGCAGTTCCACAGGCATAAAAGTTGATATTGTGAAGGTTCTCAAATCTGGTTGGGAATGTAGAGTTTCTGAAATTTTATCTGTTGATCATCAATTTGCCAACATTTTTAAATTTTTGTTGTGACAGCACACTATTGTCACAAAATGAATTTCCTTTCACCTCATTTTCATCTATATTTGTTCTCATGTGTAGAGTGTGTATGTGGATGCGAGAGAGGAGTATGAGCACTTGAAAAGCTCGAATGTGCAATATATTAGGAAACGATATGTATGAAGATAGTTTGCCTTTATTTCATGCTTCAATCAGGAACAGCTTACTGTAGAGATCTGTGAAACTCTCAGTTTTTTAACTAATTTTATAACTTGAGGCTATTCTACCGTAGAATCAATAGTTGAATGATATCGACACTTTACATGTAAAAGTATTCTACTTCTGTTTTTGAGATGTCTTTCACATTTTGCAGATCAAGCTATCTCACGGAATATGGTAGAGGTACGTGGAGAGTGTAAGTTTGACATGTTTTAGGGATAATTACAACCCCAACCCATCCCACCCCCACCCGCGAGGTTTGGGCTAATTACCAAAAAATATCCAAAGATGTTTTATAATTACAAAACGCCCTCAGGTTTATTTTGTTTTAAATTTAAGGGGTAATCGTAATATTTCTATAAATATCAGGGGGGTTTTAAAATGTTTTTTGTTTATTGAGGGGGAAAATGTAAGAAGGAATCAAATCTCAAGGGGTGTTTTGCAATTTTCAAAAATCTTTGGATTGTTTGTAATTAATCCCTTTTTCTATCATTAATCCGTCTAATCATGCAAATATGTGGCATGGAATTCCTCTTCTGAAGTTTAACATAGTCCTTTTCTTCTCCTTGTCCACTGCTCAGGTGGAGTCAACAGAATACCCATCTGTTTCACGCCCGTCCCCTATAAAGCTATCTCCCTCAGCCCCTTCAGTTTCATCTTTGTCAACATCTCCTCTGTCTTCCCAAAGTCAACTGCTTCCTCCAAAACCAACTCCTTCAAGATGGCATCACCGTTCTCCTGATAGCCGAATTCCAGAATACAAGTCGTCAACATTTGCAATTTCTGAAGACGCTTCTTTATTTCTGCCCCCTTCTTCTTGGGGCAATGAATCAACAAGAGGATCCGATGGTGGGTCTTCAGACAGTTGGTCGATCCCT
The DNA here is from genome assembly GCA_016081115.2 of Rehmannia glutinosa. NCBI lineage: Eukaryota > Viridiplantae > Streptophyta > Magnoliopsida > Lamiales > Orobanchaceae > Rehmannia > Rehmannia glutinosa. Next base: position 121,094 of record JABTTQ020002908.1, on the reverse strand, counting down.
ATATTCTCCGAGCTCATGAGTACGAGGAGAGAGAGGTGGTCGTTTGACAGTGAAAACTCAGGTTTCAGTCGGGAAAAAATTTCCAGGTCTAGCGGTAGGAATTCGAGATCTCATTCTATTGATCTCCAAAATTGCGGTGTTTGTTCGAAGCTTTTGACTGAGAGGTCCTCGTGGGGGTGGAGCAGCCAGAAAATAATATCTACTAATGAACTAGCTGTGATATCCGTTTTAACTTGTGGACATGTGTACCATGCTGAATGCTTAGAGTATATGACGCCTGAAATCAACAAGTACGACCCGGCTTGCCCAGTTTGTACTTTTGGGGAGAAACGGGCTGTGAAGATGTCTGAAAAGGCGTTGAAGGCTGAGCTGGATTTGAAGGCTCGAAAGAGATCTAGAAAACGTGTTGTTGATAGTGACATGAACAGTAGTGTTGTGTTTGATCACCGTAAATGTAGTGGTATAGAGGAAAGTGGTCCGAGGGTTAGCTCGAGTGCAAGCATGAAGAGTTCGCTTGGAAGGCCTTTTCTAAAACGACACTTTTCGTTTAGTTCGAAATCAAGTAGATTGTTGTCGGGAAATCAATCTGCTCGGAGGAAGAGTTTTTTCTGGGCAAGATCTAGCAAGAACTGAGGATTCAAATAAGTTTGATTTCATCATTTTGATGGACTTATCGTTATGCCATCGTTTTAGAACTTGGGATTTCGTGACACAGTTGGATACTCGTTTGGCTCATCTGTGCACATTAATCTCCCTGAACGTTTCTGGAAATTAGGTTTATTTTTCATTTGTGGTAAGTGTGCTAAAGATTCTGTGTATTTGTAGCGGGGATGGATATATCTCTATTCTCTGTGGACCGCAAACCATGAAGGATTGGGGGCTGGGTGGTCAGAATCTTCATCAGGAAAATGCAGGCATAGAATAGGTATCTGCAGAAACACTGTAAAGAATTGGTATAATACTAAATGAAGTTTCAATTCATTTTACAGAAAGGGGAAATTTGTAGGAATGTGAATTCCAGGACTGGCTATGCTTTGTTTTGTATAGTGGGGATTTGATTGTTTCATGTTTTAAGTGCATGATATCACCCTGCAGGACTTTATGCATTGTATTCCTTGTACGTACTCTTATTTTTTCTTACTTTTCATATGTTCGAGCCCGCGTGTGGGGGTTTGTTGACTTGTTGGGATGTGTTTGGGTGAGGGTGGGGAGGGGCCAAAAAGAGAGTGATTCTCAGCTTCTAGATTAGAAAAACAATTATTTTTTTATTTCTATTTAGAATCTACGAATCACTTTTTCTTTTAGAGTTTGCAAATGTTCTGTCGTTCCCTTAGTGGGGTATAATTTGGGGTACGATTCGAGTTAATTCGAATAAATCAATATTTTTTTTTTTTGAGTTCAAGTAATTTGATGATTTATACATAGTTTTTATTAGTTTCTAATATATCGAGTTGATTTCCGGATAAATGACGGGATAAGTTATATGTTATTGTTGGTGCCTTACTATTCCTGGTTTACGATTCACTGGTAAAAGAGTGCTACTATGAAAAGTCTTTTTACTTTCTGGAGTGATTGGTGGCAAAATTTTCGTTCAAACTTTTTCTTTATCCCAACACGTGATTGCTTGTGAAGATTTCCAGAAGATACTCTAACTAAAAAACATTATATCAGCTATCATCATTACAAAATTATTTCACAAATACACAATTTATTCTCGTAGTTTTCTTATCACCAATCACATTTCAGTATTTTACTAAAAGAAACCATCACATTGACTATCATCGCACATTTTTATCACATATGCAATCACTCTCAAAATTCATTTCCATTTTGCCAAATGATTTTTTCACATTAATTTTCCCCAAAAATATAAAAGCACTAAATCAAGCAAATACTCCCTTCAATTTGCTTTTGTTGCCGACGCTTGAAACCTAGTTTTCTGTCATTAGCGGTTGCCGAATGACCTCCTAAAGCATATTGGCTTTGTCAGGTGCACTACAAACATATATAGTAAAATTTATACATTCAGATTAATTTCTTTATTTTTTTAAAATTACGATGTCTAAGAACAACTATTTAATTGCTAGAACTTTGTTTTTGCACGTTTCTTTATTGGAGTCGCCTTAAACTCACTACAATAGAAGGCATTGTTCCAAGAAGTAAAGTGGGTGTGCACTAATTGCGTAAAGTAACTGATTTTAGGTTTTACCCCCAATCATTCCAACCCAAAATTCCTTTACGAAAAAATTATATATATATATATATATATATATTCGATGTATTGTCCATAAAATATGTAGATGATAAATGCCCATAATTGACACTAATCTGAATCCCCAGAGATGTCTCTCCATCGTTCAGACCTATAGCTCTCAAAAATTCTCAAAACATCCCATGAATCACAAATTGCAATTGGATGACCCATAATTACTCTCGAAGAATAATCATTTTAAAATAAAAACTTGGATTTTTTTCTTAGCAGCAAAAGTATCATCAATTAACACAATCGACATATTCAAAAAATTTGAAAAAAAGGGTAGGTAAACTGTATCTCGCGAACAGCAAATTTAACACAATACAAAGATACAAGCGAGACTTTAACCAAAGAACAAAAGTCCATCTGAACGGCGCACTCAGTGGCAGAGCTTGTGAGAAGAGAATAATACCACATCCACCACTACATATGTTGCTCTCAATTGGGAAGACTTGGCTTCTAATCCTTCCCAAAATCAGTGCTATAATGAGCGCTTGATTCAAGCTTCTTAGCTTCATTCAGTTTTCTTACAGCCTGGAACATTTTCAATCACGAAACATCAAAATTCCTTTGCAAATGAATCTCCAAAAACACAAGAATCACAAGAGGAAAGTTCTCCAATTATTTAGAGGGTGTTTGCCTAAAGCTTATTTAAAATATCTTGTAAGGTCCTTCATCTACATCTTATTTAAAATGATCAATATCAAAGGAGGTTGTTAAAATATGATATTATTTTGAAAATAAATTGGGATCATCCACCTCTTTCAAAAAACAGCTTTTAAGCTAATAAAATCTCATTTTGGGAGCTTACGAGATCTTCTATTAAAAATTTACCAAACACTTTTTTAGAGAACTTATAAGTTCTCAAACATCTTATAAGAAGTTTTAAAGAGCTAATAAGCTCAGCCAAACACCCTCTTAATTGCATAGGAAGTTCATCCAAATAAGACATGAATGAACAGATATATGTGGGTATCTGCACCCACAGACATGAACATATAGCATAAGTCTATGCATGATTATATATATTCCAATATGTATGTATTTTTTAACTTAAGCATAACTATAAATGAAATGACGAATTCAATATTCATATTCCAAATGCAGGAAAATTTACCTTCATAAAATCTTCATGAATGACATAATCACGTTCTGCACGAATTGCCGACATACCAGCTTCCGTGCAAATATTACGAAGGTCAGCCCCATTAAAACCCTGGACAATGCAACATGTCAAGCCAAAAGATTCTTGGGCAAAGGTTATATAAGCATTTTTAGCTTACCTCAGCAAGTTTAACAACAGCTTCATAATCAATTTCACCATGTTTGGCTATTCCAGCAGCATGGATCTTGAGAATTTCCATCCTTGACTGTTCATTAGGCAATGGTATTTCTATTTTCCTGTCTAATCGACCAGGACGAAGAAGTGCAGGGTCAAGAACATCAGGTCTATTTGTCGCCATTATCATTTTAACCTGCACATGACGATTGAGATCACATCATGATCTAGTCAAGCCACACGTACATGTTTTTGCATGGTTACTCAACTCTATGGAATAAATGATATATTTCACATTTAATAGCGAAAAAACAAGACCTTTCCAAGCTGGTCAAACCCATCAAGCTGGTTTAGTAACTCCATAAGGGTTCTTTGAATTTCACGGTCAGCACTTGTTCCCTCGCTAAAACGACGCCCACCAATGGCATCAATCTCGTCCATAAATATGATGCATGGCTTCACACAAAGAAAAAGTTGGTAATGATGTAAATCCAAATCAATTAATCTAACTCTTGAACCAGTGCAAAATATTATTATTGCATCTAATACATACTTGGTGATCACGAGCATAACCAAACATTTCCTGATCAACCTTGCACTTTCACCTATATACTTATCAATAATAGCACTTGATACAACCTGCAAAATTACAACTTGTAAGAAGCAGATCAGATGATATGAAAACTTTAAGAGAGAGATTTCATATACCCCTACCTTTAAGAAATTGGCATCTATGTTACTAGCAATAGCTCTGGCCAACAATGTCTTGCCAGTTCCAGGAGGCCCGTAGAGAAGTACACCCTAAAACAGGTAAACATGCAACTGCTGAAAATACAAACCAAAGTAAATAAAAAATCGCCAAGTGTTCTTCGAAAAGTGTTACCTTGGGAGGTTTAATGCCAACTCTAAGGAATAGTTCAGGGTTCATTAGAGGTAACTCTATAGATTCTCTCAATTCTCGAATTTGATCCGACAGGCCACCTACAGCAGAATAACTAACATTTCCAGGATCTTCATGAAGCATATTATAGACAACTGGATCTACCTGCAGCATACATAAAAACTAACGAGTCAGAAAAACTTTGATAGAATCATCATATGCATTTTAACCAGCTGGATCCAAGCATTATTAAGCAGCACATGTTTGTACCTCACGAGGAAGAGCTCGCATAATAGTGAGTGTTGTCATATCAAGAACAACCCTGGTGCCTGCTGTAAGTTTATCTTTGTCCACTTTACTGCGGCAACCGACCACATATCTTGGGCCACTGCTCGCTTTCACTATCACTAAAATGGTAATAACAATGTCATTTTCATTTCTTAAAAAACATAGAGCACCACCAACAATCACACAAATCATGTCACAGTAACCTAGCCCATATAAGAAACCAAACAAATTTCACGAACACCACTCATGCAGCTCTAATACCAACCCTGTATTCTAGATTGCAGAATCCATCCATTTCTTCTACCAAGGACTATAAACTCATAGTTTCCGAATGCAATTATTTATTGCACATTACAAGGGCATGAAAGGTACAATTGAAAGATCAACTACTCGTATAAAAATGCATATTTTGTAAACCCAAAAGAAAAGAATAGATGTCTTACAGCGTTCATTGTCCAGAGGCCTGAGAACTTCGCCTATGATCTGTCCAACACTCTGGAGTGATTTCAAATCATCTTCTGTTTTGGCATATTCCTTTTTTGTAGCTCTTAAATTCTCCCTAACTATTCAAATCATAAATTACCTTTCAGTCACAGTATGAGTGTATGACAAAATTGAAGATATAGAAACAACTAACATAGAGCTAAAAGACGCTACGACAATTCTAGCTTTAGATTTTATCAATCAATAAGCGGAGAGAACGGACCATATCTATCAAAAATGTACCAGAATTGATGACAATCAATACACATAACAATTAACTACACAAATAAAAATAAAAGATTATTTATTTATTATTTTATTCCACTAAAAAGTGTGAATGGAAAATTAGTTATATGAACGGGTCCAGCAATATCACACCCAAACCAGAAGCAAAATTCTTTTTCATAAAACCACGAGAAGGAAAAGAAAATAAAAATGCAACACATTTGCTCTTTTCTTGAAGAATATCGCATCTAAACATGGACGGAGCACTGTGTATGGTCAATAGTCGCAAAGAATGCTTCTAAAAACCTAATAAAGCAAGTGGCTGAAATAATCCGAGCGTACATTCTCCAGGAAATCTTCCTATAAGATAATAAAGCTCTAAACAATTGCCCGAAAAACAAGCCCACTGGGTAAAGTAGTCAGACTCAGTTAGTACTCAAATTGAATAACAATCAAATTCAAAACATGAACTGTTTCAAAATGTTTAGCTTAGTGCCTTATCAATTAAAAAACAAAACAATCTAGCTTCCATCACACAGCATAGGGAATTATATAACCTTAAAACCCATAAATTTGTGACATCACAGTAAAATAAATAAATAAAATCTACAGTATCAAATCCCCTGCCACTCATCTTATTTCTAAGCTCAGTCACAACAACCACTAGCAACTCGTGAAGCAAACACGCACAGAACACACTAACAAAACCCCAGATATTTTACAAATACATAAGAATACCACATAGATCCATAACCGTGAGACTACGCAATCATAAGTTAACAAAACATCGCCGGTATAAGATATCTACAAATTAAATGTCCAAAAAATAGGGTTTAAGAAATCGAGACCAGATCGAACGCGGCCTTCGAGTTCTTTGTGATTTAGAAGCTTTTTCCGGTACTCCGCAACTGCCGACTTGCGGCGGACGGCGTCCTCGCTCTCGCTAGCCATTGTCTTTTCTTTTACTTCTGCCTTTTTCGCTCTGTTTTTGGGATTAATTCTCTTAAACTTCGAAGTTGCAAATGGTTTTGATTCGGCTTGCTGACCAAGAAAGATATAAATCTCTACTGTTGGGCTTGATATTTATGGGCCATTAAGTAAGGCCCATTTGGGGAAACTCTGGTTTCTTTTCTTTTTTTTTTTTTGACGGAGGAAAACTCCGATTTCAGTAAAAAACAAGAATGAACCTGAAGATATAAAGAAATATGGGAAATTACATAAAATACCATTTTTTCTAAAACATACCACAAAATATGTTTCTCTCACTTTTGTATCTATTTTTTTCTTTCTCTACGCTCCTGCATATTTTTTTATTATTTTTACGATTTTTTGTTTTTTTTCATTTATTGCTTTATATGTTATATATGTTGTTTGAATTTGTTTATTTGTTGTTTCATTGTTGTTTTGATGTTTCAAACAACTTTTATCTATTTTTTATAATATTTTTGTTAGATAAAAATTTTTATCATGATTTTGATGATTTTGTTTTTACACCAAAACAATGTCCCCAAGTATTATCCAAATACTCCTAATCGTTTTAGATTGTTTTTCTGAGTATTCTCTTGAGGTTTATTTTTCGTTTATTCAAAACAATTCGTTTGGGCGATATAAAAAGTGATTTTTATGTTTTAAAATATTTTTAACATTTACCAAATACCATCAAGGTAAAACGGGCACGAAAAACAAAGTCGAATTTTTCACGGAATCAAAACTCCCGAATAGGTTGACCGGCCGACCCCTAGGTCAACCTAGGTGCACGAATGTTCAAGATTACATCTTTCAGCCTAAAAATCACAAGGGATGGGTCGACCTCAAGGTCGACCTGGCCGACCATGGGTTGACCCGGATGGAATGCCTCCCCGCCTCTTTGTTTCATTCTCAGTATCATTCCAAAATCTTGCAGGACAAAGTCGACCCCTAGGTTCCAAATAAGAACGAACATATTTTTCAAATCTTTTGTCTTGCTCGACCCGGTTGACCCATTAAATGACCACCAAAAACCGACGATTTTTGAGCCTGTGGGAGACAACTTTTCCTAATTTTGTGGAGTTGACTTGTAAATGACTATAATATTGATTTAATCTACATTTTCTTTACAGATTTCACTCTCCAAGAGGAGCCTATCAATGTTCAAGACCTCTTCTATAAATAGAGGAAAATTTGAAGCAACAAGATACAACACAACAACACAAGCAATACAACACAAGCAAACTTTGTTCTTCATGTTCATACTCTTGTTGTATTTCTAAATTTAAGTCTTTCACTTGCACATCTTGAAAGTACTAGGCTTTTATTCTTGATTACACTTGCACTTCAAAGTTGTATACTTCATTATCGAGTTGTAATCTTGAATTTGTCAATCATCCAAAATAAGACATCCTTGTTAGTGTTCTTGTGGTAAGAGCACACTTGGGTGATCTTAGGTGTTGAAGAGTGTGGTACTCTTCATAGGTGAAGGAAGATTGTGGTAATCTCCTTGGTGGTGTTGTAAAAGAGTGTGGTACTCTTCAAGGTGAAAGTGTAATAATTTTGGTAATTATTAATAAAATTCTTTTTCTTTTTCAAAACCCATCCCTGATATACTTTGGGGTGGTAGAGCACGTAGTCCCTATATGGGGTGAAGCTCTTTAAATCATCGTGTGTTATAAATTTTCCCACATTTGCATTCTTGCTTTCATCTTCACATTCGAAAAAAAAAGGCGTAATTCAAAAATCGGCATAATCTATTCACCCCCTCTAGATTATCGTAGCCACTGACTAACAAGTAGTATCGAGCCAAACTTTTGGCAAGCTCGTTCCACATCGCGAGTAAAAATGAAAGATCTATGGCTACGAACGAAGCCTACCTTACCACCGCGCCTCCACCAACAAGCCACCACTATTCGACGCCAACAACTACGCATTTTGGATGGACCGAATAGAGTGCTTTCTACAAGGGTGTGGGTTTAATATTTGGAATGCGGTCATTGAAGAGATAGATCAACCAACCAAGAAATTGGAAGATGGTACCCACGACCCTAAAGACCTTCAAGGAATTTGATGACAACGACAAGAAATCATTCTCTCTAAACGGTAAGGCCTTAAATATCTTACATTGTTCAGTCACCACCACCGAGTACAATCGTATTAGAGGAATAAGGTCCACTCATCAAGTATGGGAAAAATTGGAAACTATATACGAGGGCACAAAGAAAGTAAAGCAAGCAAGAAAAACAATGCTTATTAAAGACTTTGAAAATTTCAATATGCATGATAGTGAAAGCATATCAAAAGTGGTGGAAAGGTTTGACAACATTGTCTATCCTCTTATGTCACTCGGAAAGTCATATCCGAAAAAGATAAGGTCACCAAGGTCCTAAATGCTCTTCCCAGCTCATGGTCCGAAAAAGTGACGGCAATCACAGAAACACAAAATCTCGAAACACTCAAATTCTATGAGCTCATTGGGAATCTTCTCATTTGTGAAGTATATCTTAAGGAGAGAAAACATTCAAAATCATCCACCTCTCAATCGGCTACGCAAAATATTCCTAAAGGCTTAGCATCTTCTTATAATAATGTATATTATGCTGGTAATGAAGATGATGAGGAAACGGTCGCTCTTGTTCGAAAATTTACCAAGTTTTTTAATAAAAGTAAGGCAAGAAAGCCGAGAGACAACTCATGTTTCAAATGCGGAAAACTCGGGCACTACATAGCCGATTGCCCAAAATTAGCGGAGGAGGAACAAAGAAGAAAAGCCTTTTTCGAAAAGAAGGCTCTAAATGCAAATGTCAAAACTTAGGATGAGCTACTAGCCACATTCGAAGAAGAAGAAACCGAACATGGTCTCATGGCTATAGACGATGAAAACAATGAGGTGCGCTCTAACTCTTCATCTTCTTCTTTAGTTGATGAGTTGCAATGTGATTTTGATGAATTGCAAAATGAGTTTCAAAATTTGATTGTTAAATACAAGACTTTGAAAAAGGAGTATAAAGAGATTAAATTAGAAAAGGATAAATTATTTACTTTTATGAATCACTTGATCATGCTCATGCTATTACTCTTACAAAAGTTCATACTCTTGAAACCGAAAAATAAATGCTCACAAATGATATTGAAAACTTGAAAAGGATGTGCATCGTTTTAATTTAAGCACGGATAAAGTTACCAAAATTCTTGATGCATAAAGGAGTGAGCATTCTAAATTAGGACTTTGTTATAAACCTTTTCAAAATGCTTCTAAGAAAAATGACAAAGGTCCGACTTTCGTGCGTCTTTAGTAGTTCCAATAATATTATTTGCTTTTATTGTGGTAAAATTGGATATTATACTAATGATTGTAAATTAAAAAATAACTTTAGCTATTTTTGGAGACTCAAAGGTCTCAAAACTAACCCCCATGGACCCCAAAATTATAGGGTACCTAAAAATAATTCATTTGTAGATAATAGGGGCTATAACAACAATGGAAGATTCAAAATGGCTCGTAGATATCGGTGTTCACGCCATATGACCGAAAGGAGAGAACTTTTTACCAACATAAAGCTCCAATAAGAGGGTATGGTCATGTTCGAAATAGCAAAGGAAGAATTCTTAGAAATGGAGAAATTGGTAATTCTTCTTTCTCTCTTAGTAATGTTCTTTTAGTTGAAGGGCTTAAGTTCAATTTGTTAAGTGTAAGCCAACTTTGTGATTCAAACTATAATGTTATTTTGAATAAAGAAAAATGCCTTATTCTCAAAAATGATAAAATTATTTATGAAGCAAATAGAAAAGGCAATCTTTACAAAATTTGCACAAGTATTTTGGTTAGTCAAAATGTTTCTTGCCTTTGTCGCCAATAATGATTTAACTAGTTTATGGCATAGGCGACTTCGACATGTTGGATACAAGAATTTGAAAAATATTTACAAAAACCAACATGTAAATGGACTACCCAAATTGAATTTTGAAAATCTTGGCTTATGTGACAATTGTCAAAAGAAAAAAATAGTTAAAAGTAGTTTTAAGCCCAAAAATAAAATTTCCACAACCAAACCTCTACAACTTCTTCATTTAGATTTGTATGGGGATATTGAACGGCTAGTTTAAGTGGAAAACATTACGCTTTTGTTATAGTCGATGATTTTTTTAGATATACTTGGGCTATTTTTCTTGCAAATAAAAGCGATGTCGTTAATGAGTTTGTTAAGTTGTGTAGACTTATTGAGAATGAAAAGGAAGATACTATTAAGTCTATTCAAGTGATCGAGGTGGTGAATTTGATGGTGAATTTAGAGTCTTATGTGAAACCAAGGGATATGCTCACAATTTTTTCGGCTCCAAGGACACCACAACAAAATGGAGTAGCCGAAAGGAAAAATCGAACACTTCAAGAAATGAGTCGTTCCATGCTCAATGAATTTTCACTTCCAAAATATTTTTGGGTGTCACGCCCAAACGGGACGCGACGAACGATCCACAACTTAAATACAAATGAATCAACAATCCGCATAATATCAATGAGAACCCAATAAGACAGAGTCTAAATAGCAGCGGAAATAAATAACAGATACAAGTTACCACTTAAGGTCTACATTCCATCATCCAAATTACAACCCGAATTTCAACAAGTAGCAACTTAAAGTCAAAGGGTCATACGCCCCTCAATTACAAACCCGAATTGATTAGAATACAAAAGTCCGACAACAACATAATAAGAAAAGAGTCCAATCAACAACAAGAAGCGGAAATCCAACAAGCGTAGTACAAGGTCTCAATCCAGAGCCGGTTTCAGCATCTCCAACGAAATCCTCATCTAAGGTTAGAAAACAAAGGGGAATGAGACAAAAATCTCGATGGATGGGGTGATCGTGGTAATGCGAGTGTGGCGCAATATAGTTAATGTGAGAAAACAATTATATGAAAACGCGTGAGTATGATGCATGAATTCACACACGATTCACAAGCGTCGTGATAAAATATTTAAATAATATACTTATACAGTTCAAGAAAATGCCTATTCATGGTCACACAGCACTATGTGATTCGATCCACACAGGTAGGATTGCGTGCGGAAATGTAACGCCAATCCTATGCAAGGCAAATAATGGTTGCGTACGGATTTGTAGCGCCAACCAATGCAAAACAGGTAGCGGTTGCGTACGGAAATGTAACGCCAACCAAAACGGGACGATAACTCCGGAATCGTGTGGATCGACAGATGATTCCTTCGTTTTCCTTGTAACTCCCGGTCAAGATGGTCCAAGACGGCACCTTATTGCTCCGTAGGCAAAGACAAAATCCCGAGAGAGCTGGCGAGGCTCGATCTGTCATAATCATGATTATACCTCGATCTACGACCCGCTTCCCTTGACAAACTCCGTCCCTCGCTTGCGGGATTAAGGCGATGGGGCCGGAAGAGTGGAATAGCAGCCGAGCTGCCCCCATCCCCCGACGTATCCATTCCGATCGATCGTGAGCTCGACACACCAAGTTGACTCAGGCAGAAAGTAATTACAATTACAGGAGTCAACCAGGCAATCAGTATTATTATTGATTCAGGGGAAGCGATTTAGGAGAAATTTTTGAAAAACGTGAGTGGCAATTATGGCGTTGGTGGAGTTTATGGATGAAGATGATTATCGGAAGGATAAGAAACCTTCGATATCTTGAAAAATTGGGTGGGACATAAGTCCCGTTATAGATTCAATTCGCAAGGCGAGGAAGTCGCTCCGCGATCGGGTATTAATGTCGGTCAAATTGATCCGATAAGTCGGGGTTTTTTTTGAAAAGTAAAATACTTAAATTAAATCTCCAAGTCAGAGAGTCCAGGGCTATTTTAGTAAAAGAGAAAATAATTTGAGTTAAGTCCTTTATAAAAGAAAAATTGTAATTTAGCCCCGTTTTGTAAAAACTAGCACTTTTGGGGTTAAAAATTGAATAATTAAATATCCCGACCTTGAAAAATTATGAGGTCAGTTCCTAAATTCTCCAAATTGTCCAGAGATTCAGGTTTTTAAAGTTTTATGGTCGAGTTTTTATAAAAATCTCACATTGGCCCCAAATTTGTAAAAATTGACAATTCGGACCTTAAGTTTTAAAAATTGAACTCACAAACCGTAAGGGCTTTTAATGTGATTCCAGTTGGAAAATGTCACTAAGGTTAGTAGGATATTGGGACAAAAGCAGTTTTTTAAAGCAATATGTGTAGGTCCTTCAACTTTTGAAAATATCATTTTTGTCCCATTTTAAAATAATTGCCTTTAAGGCTTTTAGGGGTCCAATTGTTATGTAATTTGAACCTTGGGTCCAAATTATAATTAAGTTATAGTTAAGTTAGTATTTCCAGGTGCATGGGCTGCATAAGTCCTGGGAATTTCATTTGGATCCTCAAGTTTAATATTTTTCGCATTAGTCCCTCAATTTTAGTAAAATTGTTTTCCAAGCCCTAACCACTTGGATTTTTGGAATACTTTTAAAATGTGTCATTCCCAGTAACTTAAGAGTAAACTTTTCAATTTATAAAGTTTAGGTCTGGTACAGTTTTAAAAATTGCAAAGTAGTCCTTAAACTTTCAAAAATTTCAATCTAGTCTTTGGGCTTTTAAAGGTTGATTTTATTTAACTTAAAACTCTTAAAACTTTATTAAAATGTCCAAAAGTCATTTTTGAACCTGAGTACAGTCCCAAAATTCGAAATTTGCAGAGGGGTCCTTTAACTTTTATTTTCTTGCATTTTAGTCCACCAACTTTCCATTTTTGCATCTTTAAGTCCAAAATTGAAATTTAATCAATTATTCTCGACTTTTCCAGGTTATAAGTCATCCAAAACATAGATTTTAAAGATCATACACATGCATGTCCAATACATACAAGAATTCATCAATTAAAGCATTAAAGTGTACATGCATGCACCTAAAATTCAATAAATAGTAATTTTGAGCAACTCTTGAGAATTTTCATGATTTGATATATAAAATTGACATGCAATACATAATTATATATATCTCAAGGCTCATGATTAAAGTTTCTACATGCATTTAATCAAAACACCTAAAAGTTGGAAAATAATTTTCCACCCACCTTAATTTTGGAAATTGTGAAATAAAAGGATAATTTCACAATTTTTGGATGAGGCTTCTTAGGTCAGCCCCTAAGTCAAGAAAATATCAAAATTTGGAGTTAGAAAAATGAGAGAAAAATTAAGGAGAAAAGAAGGAAATAAGGAAATAAAAAAGGACTACACTTTACCTTGTGTAGTAGATGTTTGGAGACTAGTTGAAGCTCAAAAATTGGGAATTTGGCTCAACTCCAAAATCTCCTAAGGTCAGCCCCTATTTCTCAAAAATGAAAAAGGGGTGTTAAAATTTGAAAAAAATAGGAAGAGTAGGGAAGAAGGTCTAGTACATAATTCTTACCTTGTAGTCTAGTTTTCTCTACTATTTTCTTCTTCAAGCTTGAGGTCCTTCTTCAAAATGTTGTCAAGCTCTAACCTTCAAAGTCTTCTAAATGTACCTCCAAAACCAAATTCAAACTTAAGTTAAGAAGGTGGAAGAGATGAACAATGTGATATCCAAAATGGATTGAAGCTAAAATTTCTTACCTTGTATGATGATGGTTTCGATTTTTATGAAGAATAGGGAGGAAAGTGTTGAAAATTTTCTAAGTATGGAAGAAGAAAGTGAAAGAAAGAATAGAGAGAAGTTGGGAGTTTTTAGAGAGAAGGAGGAGAATCGGTTTGGAAGAACAAATGTGTTGGTGAAATTTTGAGATGAAATTTTGACAAAATTAGGCCATATGGCCGTCCACTTCATGGGGAGAGAGGGAGAGATTTTGTTCAAATTGTGTCTTGTAATTTGTCTCTTGCATGGAGACAAAATGCAAGTCAAAGTATGGGTTTGAATGGTGTTGGAGAATATTGAGAAGAATGTTGGTTAAGTGGGAATAAGTTGGGGAAAATAGTAATAAAGAATTGGTGTATAAGATGATGTGTATAATGTTTGAATTAATGATATAATTATACACAAGATGACTAATATATGGTGTAGGTGTACAAGAGTTGGATGATATTTTTATCCCAAAATACCACCATGGCCGTCCACTTTGAGGGCAAATTGGTAATTCCATATTTTTTTTTGTCCCAAATTTGATGGTAATAGATGAAATATATCAATCTCCAAAATAATTAGTGATTTCCTTGATCACTTGTAAGTCTCATGATCACTTAAACTAAATCAAAGTCTTAATTCTATAAGGTAAAAGTCTCCAAAATAAATAGCCTCTTAAAATTCTAAGATGACTAATAAATACAAAAATAGTAATAATGATCAATCAAGTGATCATAAATGAGAATAGAATTAATGATGATCATGATCACAAGTAATTAAATAAAATGAAATAAAATACAAAATGTATATATTATTATTAATTACCCGTCAAAATGACGCGATAAAATAGTCGATCAAAAGTATAAACAACAATAAGGTTCAACTAATAGTTCGAAAAATCGGGGCTTCACATCCTCCCTCCTTAAAAGAATTTGGTCCCCAAATTCTCTTGAAATAGTTCTCGGTATTGATTCCTTATGTCTTCTTCCATTTCCCACGTTGCGTCTTCGTCTCGGTTGTGGTTCTCCACACCACTTTAACCATCGGAATTTCTCTTTACGCAATCGTATTCATTGATCGATGATCCTGGATTGGCCTCTCGGTGTAGGATAGGTTTTCCATTAGAGGAGGAGTATCTCGAGTGATGATATGCTCGGGATCCGGGCCGATACTTCTTGATCTCGAAACGTGGAATACATCGTGCATTCCCGCATATGTGCTTTGGTAACTCGAGTCCGTAGGCTAACTTCCCGATCCTCTCAGAAAATCTTGTAAGGTCCAACATATCTCGGACTCAACTTGCCTCCTTTCTTCTGGATTGATCAATCCTTTCCGTGGTGAGAGTCCGAGAAATACTTCATCACCGACTTCAAATTCCAAATCCTTTCTTCTCTTGTCTGCGTAACTCTTTTGGCGGCTCTGAGTCGTGCGAATCCGCTCCTTGATCAGCTTGACCTTCTCCATGGCCTCCCGAACTAAGTCGACCTTTGGAATGGAGGGCGACTTTCGCTTTCTCTTTGAGTCCATTGGTCATCAATCTCCCAAAGTAGTGGGGATCTACATTTTCGCCCATACAATGCCTCATAGGTGCCATCCCAATCGTGGCTTGATAATCAAGTTATTGTAGGCGAACTCGGCTAATGGTAAGTGTGAATCCCAACTTCCTTGAAAGTCCAGTGCGGGCTCGCAACATATCTTCAAGGGTTTGAATTGTTCGCTCGGATCGTCCATCGGTTTGTGGATGTGCTCTGTCTTTGAAACTTAGTGAGGTACCCATTCCTCGTGCAAGCACTTCCAAAACTGGAGACAAACCTCGGGTCTCTGTCGGATACTATATCGACCGGTACTCCATGCAAATCGAATGATTTCTGGATATAAATGCGTGCAAGTTTTTGCAAGCTATCGGTTTTCTTGATGGGTAAAAAGTGTGTAGATTTCGTGAGTCGGTCTACAACTACCCAAATAGCATCATGGCCTCCTCCGGTCCTTGGTAGATCCATCACGAAGTCCATCGTTATATGTTACCATTTCCACTGGAATTCTCAACGGTTGTAAAACCGGAAGGTCGTTGGTGTTCTCGCTTTTACTCGTTGACAAGTCAAACATCTCGCAACGAACTCGCTACCTGGTTCTTCATGTTTACCCACCAATAACTCCGTTTCAAATCCTTATACATCTTGTTTCCTCCAGGATGTATAGTGTATTTCGAGCGGTGTGCCTCCGCTAGATTTTATTCCTAATCGCTCGTCATTTTGGTACACACACTCGATTCCTAACCTGATAACTCCATCTTCGGTACCGAGAATTCGATCTTTCTCCTTTACGTATTTTCTCCTCCAGTTTTGAAGATGTGTATCTTTCTCTTGTGCTTCTTTGATCTCATTCAGCGTTCGAGTTTAACCGAAATGTTAGCACATGAAATCGAGTATTGGTTCTCGTCGATTCCAATTGCTCACTCTTTTTAATAATTCCCACTCTCGAATCATGAGTCCGGCTAAACTCGCTTTTCTGCTAGAGCGCCCATACGACGTTAGCTTTCCCGGATGGTATTGAATATCAAAGTGATAGTCCTCAATCAACTCCATCCATCTCCGTTGTCTCGCATTGAGGTCTTTCTCGGGAGAATAGATACTTCAAGCTCTTATGATCCGTGAAAACCGTGAATGTTGCTCCGTAGAGATAGTGTCTCCATTTCTTCAACGCGAAAACTATCGCCGCCAATTCCAAGTCATGCGTTGGATAATTGGCCTCATACGGCTTGAGCTTTCGTGACGCATAGCGATAACCTTTCCTTCCCCGCATGAGCACCGCTCCTAGTCCTTCTTTTGATGCATCACTGTAGACGACAAAGTTTTATGTTCCCTTTGGAAGGGCTAAGACGAGTCGTAGTAAGTCGTTTCTTGACTCTTGGAAACTCGTCTCGCACTTGTCATTCCACTCAAACTGACTTGCTTCCTGGTTAGTCGAAAGAGTGGTCCTATTATCTTGGAGAAGTCCTGGATAAATCTTCGATAATATCCAAATAGTCCTGAGAAACTTCTCGATTTCCGCTTCTGACTCGGGTTGTTTCCATTCAACCACTATCTGTACCTTCAAGGATCTACCGCAATCCCAAAGGTCTTGGGATACTATATGTCCCAAGAATGCGACTTCACTAAGCCAAAATTCGCACTTGCTGAATTTGGCATACAACTTATGCTCTCGTAGTGTCTCTAAAATGATTTTCGTGACGTTCGTGCTCTTCTCTGCAGACTTAGAGTATACTAGTATGTCATCAATGAATATTACTACGAATTGATCCAAATAAGGTTGGAAGACTCGATGCATCGTCCATAAATGCTTTACTGGTGCATTCGTCGACCGAAAGGCATTACTACAAACTCGTAGTGTCCATATCGGGTTTGAAATGCGCTTTGGAAATGTCTCCTTCAACGGATTTTCAGTTGGTAATATCCTTGTTGTAGATCAAACTTCGAGTACACCATTGCTCCTTGAAGTTGATCAAATAGTTCGCCTATCCTCGGGAGGGGATATTTGTTCTTGATGGTCACACTATTAAGTCCACGATAATCTATACATAGTCTTAATGTGCCATCCTTCTTTTAGACGAACAAAGACAGTGCTCCCCACGGAGACGCACTGCTGGGTGGATAAATCCCACATCCATCGGTTTTTAATTAATTGCGTTTTCAACTCTTGTAACTCAAGAGAGCCATTATATACGGTGTTACGGCAATCGGGCGTCCCTGGCAACACCTCGATGGTGAACTCGACTTCCCTATCCGAAGGGACAAGTGGTGAGTTCTTGTGGAAATACATCCGTATATGCCGATACTATAGGTACTTGGTTGATTTGTATCTCAACCTTGGGTTTGTTAATTACAAACGCCAAGTACCCCCGAGCCCCTCTAGTGATCGCCCTTCTTCGCTTTCATTCGAAATGATTGGGGAAATCTTAACTCGTGCCCTTCCCGAAATCTCCACTTCGGGTTTTCCGGGTTCACACTTTAATGGACTTGTTATGGCAGTCCATTTGTGCATGGTGTGCAGATAACCGATTCATTCCCAATATTACGTCGTATTCGGATATAGGTAATAAGATCAAATCGGCAGAAAGTTTATCTCAAAGAATCTTAACTTCGCATGCATTATAGATAATATCTCGTTATCCTGACTTGCACCCATAGGAGTTGACACTTCTAAGCATATAGGCATATGTGTAAGTCAAGCGCTACGATAATCTGAGGGGGTGAATAGATTATCTCCATCTTTTCGATTTAGCCCTCTTTTTACAACCGAATGCTCAAACACAATAATAAAGGTGCGGAATGTAAACAACACACATCAATTTAAAGAGGTTCAACCCACCTAGGGCCTAATCCTCTACCACCCCAAAGATATCCTGGGATGGATTTCAAAAAGAAAAAGAATTTTATTAATTACCAAAATTAATACAACACCAACTTACAACAACACCTTGAAGAACACCACACTCTTCTTCAACACCACCTTTGAGATTACCACAATCTCACTTGAAGATTACCACAATCTCCAACGGCACCTTGTGAAGATTACCACAATCTTCAACCTTGAAGAATACCAAATTCTTCAACACCTCAACAAGAAGATTACCACAATCTTCTCACACCTAACACCTAGATCACCCAAGTGTGTTCTTACCACAAGAACACTCACAAGGATATCTTGTGTTGAATGATAACCCAAAATTCAAGATTACAACTCGATAATGAATTATACAATTGAGTGCAAGTGTAATCAAAAATAGCCTAGGCCTCAAGGATGTGAAAGTGAATAGCTAGGCAAATTACAACAAGAAATAAGACAATGTAAGAACAAGTGTATTCTTGAGTGTATCTTGTTGTGTTGTAGTTTTCTCTCTTATTGTGTTGCTTCAATTCTTCCTCTATTTATAGAAGATGTCTTGTACATGATAGGCTCCTCTTGGGGACATGAATTCTGTAAAAATTGCAAGACAATTGAAGAAAAGAGCTGTTAGAAATCAATCCCACAAATTAAGGAGAAGATGTCTCACGCCGCGGTTACATTTTTGTTTGTCAAACTTAAGGGCGACGGTCGCGACAAATAGACGTTTGAAAATGAGAATACATATTTACACAGGCGACACGGCCGACGTAGGGTTCGACCGGTCGTCCCCTACTTCAACCGGTCGCACAACTTCAAAAAACGAAGGGCAAATGTTCTGTTTCAATTTTTGCTCCCGTGTACGGCCGCCCAGGGGTCGACCGGCGACGACACCGGTTGCCCTATAGGGCGACCGCTGTTGCCTGACCATTTTCTCGCAAACATGAAGTTTTCTGTTTTTCTCAACTTTCAGTGTGCGGGTTGCCCTATATACGGCGACCGTTTGACCTCAAAACAAAAGTGTTATCCAATTTTATATCGAAAATAAACTTCAAGAAATACTCAAAAAATAGTGAAAATATTTTAGATCGATCGGGAGTATTAGGACAACATTTAGAAACATTGTTTTGAAGTATAAACATAGAATCATTAGAAGTGTTGTCCAATTTTATCTCGAAATAAAACTTGAAGAAATACTCCGTAAAATATTAAAACCATTTTAAATCATTTTGGAGTATTTGGACAACCTTAAAAAACATTGTTTTGGTATAAAACTAAATCATCAAAATCATGATAAAACCATTTATCAAACAATCTCCCCCTTTTTGATGATTACAAACCAAAACAATTTTAACGAGGTCGATTTTGAAAACAAAACAATTTTACCGGTTAAAGAGAACTATTCGTTGAGAGCGACAACATTCCGTGCAATAAACACAAGGATCGGAGTAGAGAGATTATAAATCACATATAGCAAATGCTCCCCTATCAACATGCACAACAAGAGTAATATAGAAGAACTTAACCATAAGCTAAAATCTTAGCTTTTCGATATTGAGCTTAAGTATCAATAACTTAAAAGCTCCCCTCACAAAGAGACATCATTAGAAACATATATACGTCCATACTACAACCAATGGACCAAGAATTATACACAACTTATGGCTTTAGGAAGCCATAGCTTATAGCTTCTATTAGTTAAGCTTATCTTAGCTTCTTTGAGCTAAAGAGCTTATAACCTGTTTCTCCCCCTTTGGAATCATCAAAAAGAATGTTAGCACGATAAATACATCATATATTCTTATCAAAGTGCGCAAGTAAACCGATGTATCGTGCCATTTGAACATTGAAGCTTTTAAACCAAATAGAAGAGTCGAATCATACGACTTGTAGAAGCTTATGAAAAATCATTTGATTTGCAAAAACATGATCTCTATAAATATATGAGACTTTTGAAATCGAGAGAGTCATGTAGGTGATGAATTTTTCATTGAAACGTTTTATCGAACACTTGGCGGGCGTCAAAAATAGAAAAAGTTATATATAGCCCTTGTAAATGAAATCAAGCCAAGTTTTTCATCACCAAATACAATTTAACAAATATCATTCATCAACAATCAATAAGCTCATCACAAACATATATGAATTACATCAAGAAAAATACATATAAGCCACAAACTCAGGGTTCAACCTAATTGAGCTAAAGATAGTGAAATTCTTACCATTCAATCGGTAAAGACGAGCAATGATGATGATAGTCGAGCTAGATAATCCCCAAAATATATAATTCATGCATCAAAACTCATTTGAAGTGAATTGTGTGTGAAATTTGCAAAGGGGACGAAAAATGGCCAAAATGTATCAAAGTGACGAATGCTGAAGACAGAACCATTTTAATCCAAATTATAGCCTAGGGCGACCGGTCGAGGCCGAGGCGACCGGTCGGCGTTGAGGGCGACCGGTTGCCCTCAACCTTTTCACCCATTGTCTCTCGGTTTTTCCAAAATCCGAATTTTCAACCAAAAATCCGATTTTTCGCCCCCTAAGTTTTAAAAACGTGCAAAATGCAAACGTAGACCTCATTCAATATACATTATGTCATAATCAAGCTCGAAATGAGGTAAAATACTCGGCGTGTTAACGATCAAAAAAGTCCGCGAGTTATCCTTGAGACTAATTAAACACATCTCAAGTTTTTGTTAAAAATCACAATCCCTTAAAAATATATCGAATCTCAATATGTTTAGTTTGATTATGACGAACCAAATTTTGAATACGAATAACCGTATAATAGATACCGAACTTGTTATCCCCTGAAAAAAATAAGAACGTTTTAAAGCTTTGGATACAACAAGTCATAAGAAGAAGTGCTTTTTAAATATTTGAAAATTTCTTTTAATGGCACTTTAATGAGATTCGTTGGGATAATTTTTGAAGTCGAGCATATAGACATAAGGTATATGGAATGTCGAGTCTATAGGAATAATACAAGAAGACATACCTCGAATTTGTTTGTCAACCGACATGCCTTTCTCAACCTTTGTCAATCTCTTCATTGATAGCCATAGAGGTTGGAATGATTCTTCCTTCTTCAATACCTAACTCCTTCAAGAGTTCTTTTGAAATGTAACCATCTACTTGGCATTGAATGATTTGAAGTCCAAGCAAGAAATCATGCTCATTTCAAGTACACCTTGCATCAACTTAGAAAACCATATCTTGCACAAATATTCATTAGTAGCACCAAAAATATTCTCATAAATATGCACAAGTTTAAACAATATTGCCCTTTTTCACAAACAAAGAGAGTAGTATCAACTTTACCTTTTTGCGAATCATTTAGCAAAAATAGCTAAGTCTATCATACCATACACGGGTACTTGTTTTAAACCATACAAGGTCTTAAAAACAATCATTTGGCCTAGAAAAATTTTAAACCCCTGAGGTTGTTTTACATAGACTTCTTCTTGAATAAAACCATTTAGAAATTTGGATTTAACATCCATTTGGTAAAGCTTGAAATTTTCTTAAAACAAGAATGGGCAAGTAAAATGCAAATAGCTACAAAATGTGCTATGAGTGCAAATGTTACATCAAAATCGATTACCTTCTTCTTGAAAATACCTTCGAGCTACTAACCTCGCCTTTAGTTCGACCAATGTTGCCTTGGTCATCGAGTTTGTTCCGGAATACCCTTTTTATCTTCTTCATCACTATCATCATAGGGCATCCAATTGATCTAAGGTGTTCATAATAGAACATTTACATCCAAATATTTGGAGTACTTCATTTCTCATCTACACAACTTAACAAACTCATTAACGGCATCGCTTATATAAAAAAATAGCCCAAGTGTAAAAACATGCCTCAATCATCAATCACAAAATATCTTGCAAAAAGAGCATAGTAGGAATAAACACTATATATATATAGACCATGAAGCAAGAAAACACATACTATGCATTTAGAAGATCATCAAGAGTTTAATAAATCATGCAAGTTCAAATTAGCTTAAGAAAGCTACAAAAGGTCTCTTTTGAAATTTGAAAATCCGATAGCATATAATTGAGACCTCATTTAAAAGAAGTATTTGAACAAAAGTTGACAAAGCAAATATGTGCAATCAAATATCGAATAGTGCCTTTTAAAAAAAAATCTAAAAATCCTCTTAATGGCACTTGTATGAAATACTATGAAAAACAAGCACATAGGCACATGACAATACATATATCGAGTCTATAAGAGTAAGAATAACACAAGTAAACGTACCTCGATAATTTATGCCTTTCTTGACAAATAATGACGTAAATGACCATTTGTGAAAATATGTAAATCCTACACAATACTTAAAACAAATCTAGCACAAATCATAAAAAGTGTAGGCTAAGAGATATCGCAAGTAAGCTCATGCCATAAAAATCCATAGGAGATGATAACACACTCTAGTCTACAAAAAATGCACAAGAGATTTAAAAACATCATATAAGGTCTTCTTTTTCAAAAATATTTTAAAAACACAAATATATATTGAAGACCTTAATTAAAAAAAATAAGTACTTGAAAACTCATTTTGCAATTAAGACACAAATAAAAGCATGCATAATAATAAAATAAAATGCATATTTAACTAGGGAGATACGGGTTACCAATTACGCCATTTCAATGGGTTGTGTCGTTCCCATTGTTGATGATATCTTCCCTTGAGAAGTCATTTTGTTGATGATGACTTCTTTGATTACTCCATTTCCAAGGTTTGTTGCCTTCCCATTGTTGAAAGTCTCTTCTTCTTTGAAAATCATCTTGTTGATGATATATTTGCCATTTCAAGGATTGTGTTCTTCCCATTTTTGAGTATATCCTCTTCTTGGAAATTTGCTTTGTTGAAAATAGTTTCTTCTTCTTTGATCAAATGAAACGGTCATTTGATGTCTTCTTGGCGGTATAAATTTTCTTCGATCATTATTTCGCGAGTACCTAATAGGACATTATTTTGTGGTACCCTTATGTGTTTGGGTCCTTTGGGATTAGTCTTGAGACTTTTAAGTCTCCAACAATAATTAGAGCTATTTCTAGCTTTCGACAAGAATTAGCCGTATGACCCTTTTTACCACAATAAAAACAAGTAATAATTCTAGGAGCATAATGACCAACATGCTTAGAGACTTGATTCTTTTTCATATGATTGACAACATTAAACTTATGATCAAGTTCTAGTTTCAATTATCACAATAATCAACAATTTCATCGGTACTCAAGTTGGATTTAGATAAATCCCCTTTCATGCAATTAATATCCTCAACAAGAGTACTATTTTCTTTTTCAAGGTTTCTAACCTTGTCAAGTGTGGTGGTGTGAGCACATGATAGTGATTCATAGGAAGTAAATAAACTATCATTTTCATTTTTCAAAACATTGAATTCCTTTTTCAAATTTTTGTATTTAACAAGCAAGCTTTGGAATTCATTTTGAAGTTCATCATAATCATTTTGCAAATCACTATAATCATTATCATAGGAAGTAGAGGGTTTAGAACTTACCTCGTTTTCTTCTTCGATGCCTATGAGGCATTGTTCAACTTTTTCATCATGGGAGGTTGTAGAAGGCTTATCCCATGTTGTTGGATTTGATGTTGTATCCATTTGTGAAGTAGATGCTTTTTAGTTGCTCCTTCCATTTGCATATACTTCATAGATGGCTTCTAATTTTGCCATACTTCATGTGCCGATCGAATACCTATAACATGATCAAATTCCAAAGTGGTAAGTGAACAATGTAAAATATTAAGAGCTTTACCATTTAAGGAGATGATTTTCTTCTCTTCATCATTGAGCTTTTTGAAGCCTTTTGAGGTGTGTGGTGTATCTTTCATCGGAATGGATTCTCCATTAATAACGGTGTTCCAAATGTCGAACCCGCAACCTTGTAAATAGCATTCCATTCTTTCTTTCCAAAATGTAAAATTTTTGGAATCAAACCGAGGTGGCTTGGTGGTGGAGGTGCCGGAAAGATGAGCTTCGTTCGTAGCCGACGATCGTTTCTCTTCACTCGCGATGTGAAACGAGCTTGCCAAAGAGTTTGGCTTTGATACCACTTGTAAGTCCAAGCGGCTACGATAATCTAGAGAGGGGGTGAATAGATTATCTCCATCTTTTCGATTTAGCCCTCTTTTTACAACCGAATGCTCAAACACAATAATAAAGGTGCGGAATGTAAACAACACACATCAATTTAAAGAGGTTCAACCCACCTAGGGCCTAATCCTCTACCACCCCAGTATATCCGGGATGGATTTCAAAAAGAAAAAGAATTTTATTAATTACCAAAATTAATACAACACCAACTTACAACAACACCTTGAAGAGCACCACACTCTTCTTCAACACCACCTTTGAGATTACCACAATCTCACTTGAAGATTACCACAATCTCCAACGGCACCTTGTGAAGATTACCACAATCTTCAACCTTGAAGAATACCAAATTCTTCAACACCTCAACAAGAAGATTACCACAATCTTCTCACACCTAACACCTAGATCACCCAAGTGTGTTCTTACCACAAGAACACTCACAAGGATATCTTGTGTTGAATGATAACCCAAAAATTCAAGATTACAACTCGATAATGAATTATACAATTGAGTGCAAGTGTAATCAAGAATAGCCTAGGCCTCAAGGATGTGAAAGTGAATAGCTAGGCAAATTACAACAAGAAATAAGACAATGTAAGAACAAGTGTATTCTTGAGTGTATCTTGTTGTGTTGTAGTTTTCTCTCTTATTGTGTTGCTTCAATTCTTCCTCTATTTATAGAAGATGTCTTGTACATGATAGGCTCCTCTTGGGGACATGAATTACGTAAAAATTGCAAGACAATTGAAGAAAAGAGTCTGTTAGAAATCAATCCCACAAATTAAGGAGAAGATGTCTGTGCACAACGGTTATTTTTTTGTCAAACTTAAGGCGACGACCGTCGCGACAAATAGACGTTTGAAAATGAGAATACATATTTACACAGGCGACGGTCGACGTAGGGTTCGACCGGTCGCCCCTTACTTCAACCGTCGCACAACTTCAAAAAACGAAGGGCAAATGTTCTGTTTCAATTTTTGCTCCCAGTACCGGCCGCCCAAGGGTCGACCGGTGACGACGACACCGGTTGCCCTATAGGGCGACCGGTTGCCCGACCATTTTCTCGCAAACATGAAGTTTTCTTTTTTCTCAACTTTCAGGTACGGGTTGCCCTATACGGCGACTGGTTGACCTCAAAACAAAAGTGTTATCCAATTTTATATCGAAAATAAACTTCAAGAAATACTCTGAAAAATAGTGAAAATATTTTAGATCGATCGGGAGTATTAGGACAACATTTAGAAACATTGTTTTGAAGTATAAACATAGAATCATTAGAAGTGTTGTCCAATTTTATCTCAAATAAAACTTGAAGAAATACTCCGTAAAATATTAAAACCATTTTAAATCATTTTGGAGTATTTGGACAACCTTAAAAACATTGTTTTGGTATAAAAACTAAATCATCAAAATCATGATAAAACCATTTATCAAACAATATGTTCCATGCATGCATGCGGTTTGTGTACAAAATGCGGTGCAACAAATGAATGCGTTGATCCAGGGTCGAACAATATTTTAGCGTAGTGGTTAGATACTAGAAGCGTACTTTCCACCACGCCTATTGCCTCCGAGCCTCCCCGTCCGGCTAGTGCAAATGCTCGAGCGGGCATCCTTGCCCGACATTACCCCGGCCGTTTCCCGGCTTCGTGGTTGCGCTTGTTTAGGTCGGTCATTGTACTTTGGGCAATCTTGCACTGTGCGATTACTACCACAACAAACACCTTCCTTGTTTACGCCAGCAGCTTGCTCAGCAGATGTCCTGGTTTCGCAATGCGCACATTCTTGAACCGGCTTTCCTTGTACGGGTCTCTTTCCTTTGTCTGTCTCCGTTAACCGGTCCCTTCAAACTTAGCAAAGGCGGTTTAGACGGTTGTCCCACAAACCGCCTCTTAAAACTATTCGATGGCCTACTCTGTTGAATCATGGCCCAATACGGTTCGATCCCCGACTCAATGCGGAGAGTCGCCTTTACCGCGTCCGAGTAGGTTGCCGTTCAACATCAACAATTGTTTCTGAAGTTCCAGTTTCAATCCTCGAGTGAACTTGTAAAGCTTATCCTCTTGATCGATTGTCCCCAGCATACTTGGACAATCGGTGAAATTCGGACTCATCGAGCCACAACGTTTCCTTGCCTCAATCTATGGAACTCATCCCGTGCTTCCTTCACGACTGGGAATATACTCGTTCATTGAACTCAGCAAGAAATTTCCCCATGATCTGATTACCCGGCCTGTTCCCATCTCCTTTCAACTCCCTCCACCACTCTAGCTAGAACCGATTCTGCATTTAAATACAATGCGAGTGTGACTCTCTCGCTCGTCGGAGTATTGAAGAGCATTAAAGATATTTTCCACTTCTCTATCCATTCTTCCGCTTTCACATCGTCCGACTCTCCCAAGAAGGTTGGTGGGTCGAACCGCAGAATCGCTCCAATGTGCGATCGTTCGCCTCTCGGGCGGGTTCGGGAGCACGGGGTTGAGGCTCGCCGTTGCCTCATAAACACCAAGATTTGCCGCAAGGCTTGTGCAATGATTGTCTCCTGTAGCGGTGGAGGAGGTGGTGGCAATTCCGGAGAGGGTACTCGATCCCCGGGTACATTGTCGTCTCCTCGTGGAACGCGACGAGGTCTCCCACGCCCTCGATGTTCTCGCCATTCTCGTATCTTGAAGTGTTAGTTGCGATTTGCGAGTAAATGAATACAACAATCATTCGCGTAAAGCAAAAGGTATCGTAGGGAAAGTAACATCGTGGCACAAGACACTCAATAAATAGCAAAAGGTATATCCATTAATATAAAATTTGAATACACCCGAGGTACAACAAAGCAGAATACTAAGTCGGATACATGGAATCAAAATACATCCGAATCTAGTACAATAATGTAAGGTACAACACCGATTACACGGCTACAACAACAAAAGTACAATCGACAATCTACTAGCTAATCGGTGAGATCGCCATCATCATCGCCGCAGCTATGTCTTCTATGATCGGTGGGTCGGGCCGAGGTGGCGCCTCAACCTCGTGCCAATCCACAAAGTCCAACCATCGCTCAATCCCCGAGCCTCATCGAGTGGAGCAGCCTCCGGCTCTCAATGTCGACGATCCTCCTCGGGATCCTCTTCGGGATCCTCCTCGATCCTCCTCGGCATCGTGTACAGTTCTCGCCTCGAGCGGTGGCAATGGCCGAGCATTAGCCGCTAGAGCAGCCTCTAGTGCGGCGTCCCTCCGAGCTAGGGCCTCGTGTAAGGTCCTCAATGATCGTATCATCGCTTGATAAGGGTCTCCTCCAAGCGATCGACAAGATTTCTACGGGATATAAGGCGGGCATCAATCTCCCATTTCTCGCGACCGTCGCTTGTCCTCTTCATTTTCTCCCGCATGTTATCCAGGCGCTCCTGGATACTTTGTATTTGGTCCTCCCGTGCTCTTATGGTGTTATCGCGGTCCTTGATGACAAAGTGGTCGATTCGTTCTTCTCATCTTGGCTTATCGCCAAGCGCCGAGTCAGTCTCTGCGTTGGCGCTCTGCTGGCTAGTTCGTGGTCGCGCGTTCGCTTTCCCGTGCCAATGAATCATCGGTGCCCGCAATATTCCCTTCAAGACGGGCATGGAATACATCCCACCACGTGGCGGCGTCGGCTCCATCCCGATAAAACAAACTAAGGCGGATCACCAAAGGTAGATGAAGGATAAGAAAAGGATAAGGAAGAATGAGTAAGGGAAATCAATCAAAATCAACTAAGTCAAGACAAGTATGCTTATGAAATCTCAAAGTATGCATTCTAACTTAGTTCAAATATCAATAAGACGGTTCTATGCCAATTTGAAATCGATTTCACACTTAATTAGTCAAGTCGCGGTACTACCCAAAACACGCATCGGGGTCCTATCCTGGGTCGCCTCGGTGTAAGTTTCCATCTTACTAGCCGAGCTCGATACCACTCTTCTTATCACGCCCCAAACGGGACGCGACGAACGATCCACAACTTAAATACAAATGAATCAACAACATCCGCACAATATCAATGAGAACCCAATAAGACAGAGTCTAAATAGCAAAATGAAATAAATAACGATACAAGTTACCACTTAAGGTCTACATTCCATCATCTAAATTACAACCCGAATTTCAACAAGTAGCAACTTAAAGTCAAAGGGTCATACGCCCTCAATTACAAACCCGAATTGATTAGAATACAAAAGTCCGACAACAACATAATAAGAAAAGAGTCCAATCAACAACAAGAAGCGTAAATCCAACAAGCGTAGTACAAGGTCTCAATCCAGAGCCGTCAAAGATCTCCAACGAAATCCTCATCTAAGGTTAGAAAACAAAGTGGGGAATGAGACAAAAATCTCGATGGATGGGGTGATCGTGTAATGCGAGTATGGCACAATATAGTTAATGTGAGAAAGCGCTTATATGAAAACGCGTGAGTATGATGCATGAATTCACACACGCTTCATAAGCGTCGTGATAAAATATTTAAATAATATACTTATACAATTCAAGAAAATACATTCATGGTCACACAGCACTATGTGATTCAATCAAGACAGTAGATTGCGTGCGGAAATGTAACGCCAATCCTATGCAAGGCAAATAATGGTTGCGTGGATTTGTAGCGCCAACCAATGCAAAAAGGTAAGCGGTTGCGTGCAAATGTAACGCCAACCAAAACGGGGACGATAACTCCGAATCGTGTGGATCGGGACAAATGATTCCTTCGTTTCTTCCTTGTAACTCCCGGTCCAAGATGGTCCAAGACCGCACCTTATCGCTCCGTAGGCAAAGACAAAATCCCAAAGAGAGTCAAGCGAGGCTCGGATCTGTCATAATCATGATTATACCTCGATCTATGACCCGCTTCCCTTGGACAAACTCGTCCCTCGGTTGGGATTAGGGCGATGGGGCGGAAGAGTGGAATAGCGGCCGAGCTGCCGTTTCCATCCCCGACGATCCATTCCGATCGTGAGCTCGACACACCAAGTTGACTCGTAGGAAAGTAATTACAATTATAGGCAACAACCAGCAATGAGTATTATTGATTCAGGGAAGCAGTTTAGGAGAAATTTTTGAAAAACGTGAGTGGCAATTATGGCGTTGGTGGAGTTTATGGATGAAGATGATTATCGGAAGGATAAGCAACCTTCGATATCTTGAAAAATTGGGTGGGACATAAGTCCCGTTATAGATTCACCCGCAAAGGCGGGAAGTCGCTCGCGATCGGGTATTAATCGGTCAAATTGATCCGATAAGTCGTGGTTTTTTTTGGAAAAGTAAAATACTTAAATTAAATCTCCAAGTCAGAGAGTCCAGGGCTATTTTAGTAAAAGATAAAATAATTTGAGTTAGGTCCTTTATAAAAGAAAAATTGTAATTTAGCCCCGTTTTGTAAAAACCAGCACTTTTGGGGTTAAAAATTGAATAATTAAATATCCCGACCTTGAAAAATTATGAGGTCAGTTCCTAAATTCTCCAAATTGTCCAGAGATTCAGGTTTTTAAAGTTTTATGGTCGAGGTTTTATAAAAATCTCACATTGGCCCCAAATTTGTAAAAATTGACAATTCGGACCTTAAGTTTTAAAAATTGAACTCACAAACCGGAAGGGCTTTTAATGTGATTCCAGTTGGAAAATGTCACTAAGGTTAGTAGGATATTGGGACAAAAGCAGTTTTTAAAAGCAATATGTGTAGGTCCTTCAACTTTTGAAAATATCATTTTTGTCCCATTTTAAAATAATTGCCTTTAAGGCTTTTAGGGGTCCAATTGTTATGTAATTTGAACCTTGGGTCCAAATTATAATTAAGTTATAGTTAAGTTAGTATTTCCAGGTGCATGGGCTGCATAAGTCCTGGGAATTTCATTTGGATCCTCAAGTTTAATATTTTTCGCATTAGTCCCTCAATTTTAGTAAAATTGTTTTCCAAGCCCTAACCACTTGGATTTTTTGAATACTTTTAAAATGTGTCATTCCCAGTAACTTAAGAGTAAACTTTTCAATTTATAAAGTTTAGGTCTGGTACAGTTTTAAAAATTGCAAAGTAGTCCTTAAACTTTCAAAAAATTTCAATCTAGTCCTTGGGCTTTTAAAGGTTGATTTTATTTAACTTAAAACTCTTAAAACTTTATTAAAATGTCCAAAAGTCATTTTTGAACCTGAGTACAGTCCCAAAATTCGAAATTTGCAGAGGGGTCCTTTAACTTTTATTTTCTTGCATTTTAGTCCACCAACTTTCCATTTTTGCATCTTTAAGTCCAAAATTGAAATTTAATCAATTATTCTCGACTTTTCCAGGTTATAAGTCATCCAAAACATAGATTTTAAAGATCATACACATGCATGTCCAATACATACAAGAATTCATCAATTAAAGCATTAAAGTGTACATGCATGCACCTAAAATTCAATAAATAGTAATTTTGAGCAACTCTTGAGAATTTTCATGATTTGATATATAAAATTGACATGCAATACATAATTATATATATCTCAAGGCTCATGATTAAAGTTTCTACATGCATTTAATCAAAACACCTAAAAGTTGGAAAATAATTTTCCACCCACCTTAATTTTGGAAATTGTGAAATAAAAGGATAATTTCACAATTTTTGGATGAGGCTTCTTAGGTCAGCCCCTAAGTCAAGAAAATATCAAAATTTGGAGTTAGAAAAATGAGAGAAAAATTAAGGAGAAAAGAAGGAAATAAGGAATAAAAAGGACTACACTTTACCTTGTGTAGTAGATGTTTGGAGACTAGTTGAAGCTCAAAAATTGGAAATTTTGGCTCAACTCCAAAATCTCCTAAGGTCAGCCCCTATTTCTCAAAAATGAAAAAAAAAGGGTGTTAAAATTTGAAAAAAATAGGAAGAGTAGGGAAGAAGGGTCTAGTACATAATTCTTACCTTGTAGTCTAGTTTTCTCTACTATTTTCTTCTTCAAGCTTGAGGTCCTTCTTCAAAATGTTGTCAAGCTCTAACCTTCAAAGTCTTCTAAATGTACCTCCAAAACCAAATTCAAACTTAAGTTAAGAAGGTGGAAGAGATGAACAATGTGATATCCAAAATGGATTGAAGCTAAAATTTCTTACCTTGTATGATGATGGTTTCGATTTTTATGAAGAATAGGGAGGAAAATGTTGAAAATTTTCTAAGTATGGAAGAAGAAAGTGAAAGAAAGAATAGAGAGAAGTTGGGAGTTTTTAGAGAGATGGAGGAGAATTGGTTTGGAAGATCAAATGTGTTGGTGAAATTTTGAGATGAAATTTTGACAAAATTAGGCCATATGGCCGTCCACTTCATGGGGAGAGAGGGAGAGGATTTTGTTCAAATTGTGTCTTGTAATTTGTCTCTTGCATGGAGACAAAATGCAAGTCAAAGTATGGGTTTGAATGGTGTTGGGGAATATTGAGAAGAATGTTGGTTAAGTGGGAATAAGTTGGGGAAAATAGTAATAAAGAATTGGTGTATAAGATGATGTGTATAATGTTTGAATTAATGATATAATTATACACAAGATGATTAATATATGGTGTAGGTGTACAAGAGTTGGATGATATTTTTATCCCAA
Organism: Rehmannia glutinosa; assembly: GCA_016081115.2. Lineage (NCBI taxonomy): Eukaryota > Viridiplantae > Streptophyta > Magnoliopsida > Lamiales > Orobanchaceae > Rehmannia > Rehmannia glutinosa. The sequence goes on along the minus strand of JABTTQ020002908.1, from coordinate 89,021 downwards.
AAATACCACCATGGCCGTCCACTTTGAGGGCAAATTGGTAATTCCATATTTTTTTTGTCCCAAATTTGATGATAATAGATGAAATATATCAATCTCCAAAATAATTAGTGATTTCCTTGATCACTTGTAAGTCTCATGATCACTTAAACTAAATCAAAGTCTTAATTCTATAAGGTAAAAGTCTCCAAAATAAATAGCCTCTTAAAATTCTAAGATGACTAATAAATACAAAAAATAGTAATAGTGATCAATCAAGTGGTCATAAATGAGGAATAGAATTAATGATGATCATGATCACAAGTAATTAAATAAAATAAAATAAAATACAAAATGTATATATTATTATTAATTACCCGTCAAAATGACGCGATAAAATAGTCGATCAAAAGTATAAACAACAATAAGGTTCAACTAATAGTTCGAAAAATCGGGGCTTCACATTGGGTCGAAGATGTAAGTACCGCATGTTATATTATTAATCGTATTTACCTTCATCCTAAGTTGAATAAAACACCGTATGAGCTTTGGAAAGGAAGAACTCCAAAATATTTGGGTGTAAGTGTTTTATTTTGAATACTAAGGATCAATTGGACAAACTTGATCCTAAGGCCGATGAAGGAATATGTATGGGGTACTCAACCAAGAGCAAAACATATCGGGTTTACAATGAGACTAGTATGGTTGTTGAAAAATCTATCCATGTCAAATTCAATAAAGCCTCGGGTGTTGAAAGGATACCTAATGATGAAAGTGGTGAAGAGGATGTTATTGAACCAATTGTTCAAAATGATGCTCAAAATGATCAATCTTCTACTTCAAATGATCAACTGTCAACCTCAAATGTTCCTCAAGAAGACAAAGGTGATATTTCAGATCTTCCCGTGGCATTGAAATTTAAGGGAGATCACCCAAAAGATCTCATTATTGGTGATCCCCTTGATAAAGTAATTACTAGAAGAAAATTTGTCGAGAAAGCTGTTATTTCTCAAAAGAGCCTAAAAATGCTAAGGAAGCAATTCAAGATGAGGATTGGTTTTTAGAAATGCAAGAGGAGTTGAATCAATTTGAAATGAATGATGTTTGGGAATTAGTACCATGTCCTCCATCACAAACAATCATTGGTACAAAATGGGTATTTCGGAACAAACTTGATGACCAAGGCAATATTTTTTGAAAAAAGGCAAGGTTAGTAGCTCAAGGGTATTGTCAAGAAGAAGGTATTGATTATGATGAAAATTTTGTACCCGTAGCACGTTTAGAAGCTATTCGTATTTTACTTGTCTATTATTGTTTTAAAAATTTCAATCTTAACCAAATGGATGTTAAATCCGCATTTTTAAAAGGTTTTATTCAGAAGAAGTCTATGTAAAAACCTCCGGGGTTTGAAAACTTTTCTAGGCCAAATGATGTTTATAAACTTAAAAAGGCCTTATATGGTTTAAAACAAGCACCCCGTGCATGGTATAATATATTATTATTATTATTATTATTATTATTATTATTATTATAGTGTATTAATTAGTAGCACCTAATCTATTATTAGCCAACCCATTAATTGTGATAGACAAACAACTAACTAACAACACCAAGCATTTAATATTCTAACACAAGAAGTCAGATTTTATTGACAAACTTTTTAACAAAAACAAATTATAATATTATTACACTAACTATATAAAAACCCTTGTAACCTTAATTTGAACATAAGGACAAAGGTTAGTAATTTCTTTCTATTCTTTCCCATCCCCTACAGAATCTCAACAATTTCTTTCTAATTTTTTTATGTTAAAGCTTTTATTTGTTTATTCATTAGTGCATGTGGGTGATGTGTGTGTAGGTTAGCTTGTGTGTAAGTGTCAAGTATGTATGTATGATATATATGTGTGTTTAATGTATATATATGACATATATGTGTGTGTTGTGTGTACGTATGTCATATATATTATATATGTGTGTGTGTTTCTATATATATATTGTGTTTATGCGTGTGTGTCATTTTTTTCTTTGAGGTTCAAAACACGTAAAGTTTCTTGATTAGAGGAAACATGGGTTACATCACGAATACGGATTTGCTCTAAGCTATTTGGCAACACACCAATCCAAATAAATTCATCTTGCGGTTTTTTGCAAAATGGGCTAACCCATCCGCCAAGCTATTTGCACTTCTTCTAATAAAAGAAAACTCTCTAACTCTTGCAATGTGGGCAAGTTTGCTGATGTCCTCTGCCACAATATCTGCATTCCTATTTCCGGCCTTGTACGCTGCTGTAAAATATCGACTAGTTCCTTCGAGTCGCACTCCACCCATAGATCGTGAATCCCGCTTCCAGTGATTTTTGCATTGCATACAAGAATGCTAAGCCCTCAATAAAAGTATTGTTGCCTTCCATATTTAAGCGCCTAGTCCCAGCCAATAACACATCTCCTGGCTATCTCTCACAAAGAAAGCCATATCCAACTGATCCATCATTATATTTTGCACATCTGTATTAAGTTTCGATTTCTAGGCCTTGGATTTTGCCATTTCACTGTGTGTTTTTCCTTCCCTTGGTATCATCAATTTGCTTACAAGAGAGGAACTCTATGAAAAGAGTTTGTGCCGCTTTTATGGTCGATTCAATGTTGAACATTTCCCCCCATACATACACGGTTTCTCGCACACCATATTTTCTAGGCTATGATAGTGTCAATTCACTTACCTCCATTGGATGATTTAGCATTCTTGTCCACGAAAATTTCTAAAAGAGCCAAAATTTAGCGTACTCAAATCTATACGTAGGGGTTGAGATACCATACCTTTCGAGCTACCTCATAATCCAACATCGATGAGCTAACGCTCGATTCTTCTCCACATAAATTGCGGATGGGATCAACCGTAATACATCGTTTAAACTGGTTGACCTTTGTGGGTAGGGTGTCCGTGCAAGCACGCCAAATAAATTGCTTGATTTTGGGGGGATTCTCAATCTCCACATCACATTCCATGCCGAGTTCTTAGAGCTACTTGATGTTTGTGTATCAATACAAATCCTTATGAGTAGAGGCAAAATGATATGCGGATTGGATTGTATACTCACCCGACTTGGAATAGAGCCACACTCTCTTATCCGGTGGTAGTCGTGGGCTAATGTGCATGCGTAAAATCCTCCGCATCAACTTGTTCAAAAATCTGGATTATTAATTCCCTCTTCCATGCTCCTTGGTCGATATCAATTAGAGATTCTACCTTGAAGTCGATGGGGATGTTATTTGTCATCCCCTAAGCTTTGTTGGGTTATGAGTTCCAACCCATCTGTCTTCTATTACATTGATTTGCTGCCCGTTACCAAGTCTCCATCACATTCCGTTCTCAATAATTGGTATCGCGGCCAATATACTTCTCCATAGGTAGCTCGGTTTGTATCCTAGTCCTGCATGTAGAATCGATGATCGTGGGAAGTATTTTGCTTTTAGCATCCTCACGCCATTGATTTAGGTTGCTCAAGGATCCTCCATATCTGTTTGGCAAGCATAGTAAGATTAAAATGGTGCGATGACCAAATCCCAATCCTCATGTCGCCTTGCATTTCATTAATATATTCCAATTAGCCCAATGAACCTTTCTCTCGTCCATCACCGTTCCCCCACCAAAATTGCGCAATTCGTTTTTCGATATCTTCCCATATCATTTTTGGTAAGAGGAAACAACTCATCACATAAGTGGGTATTGCTTGTATAACCGCTTTAATGAGTATTTCCTTACCTCCTTGTGATAGTGTCTTCTTTTCCATCCCTTGAGTTTTTGAATTAGTCTATCTTGAATCGTTTGAAAACCACTTTCTTTGATTTACCAATCATAGCCGGTAATCCCAAGTATTTATCATGATGATCCACCCGTCGACCTCCAAAATGTCGCTTAGCCGAGTCCTCTGTTCATTATCAACGTTCGCACTTGTCATTAGCTCCGATTTTTCCAAGTTAATCTTCCGCCTCGACTCGTTGGCATATGATGCGAGAATCCGTTTTATGATGTTTGTCTCATGTGGTGTAGCTCTGTAAAAGAGAATGTTGTCATCTCGCAAAAAAATAGGTGCGAGACACATGGGGCATTTCTTGTTACTTTAAAGCCATGGATTTCTCCACATTTCTCGGCCTCCCGATAAGATGAGAAAAACCTTCGCACACAAAAGAAAAACAAATAAGGTGAAAGCGGGTCCCCCTGGAGACCTCTCTCGGGGATAAAATATTCTCAAGGTGAACCATTTACCAAAATAGAATAAGAAACCGAACTAACACATCGCATGATCAAATCAACCCATTTTTGATGAAAACTAAGTCTCGCTCAAATTGTTTTTCAAACAATTCCACTCAACCGATCATAAGTCTTACTCATGTCAAGTTTTAAAGCACAATAACCGGTTTTGCGGTGGTTTTTTGTTTCATACTATGAAAATTTTCAAAAGGCGGACATAGCATTATCAGTAATGAGTCGTCCCGGGATGAAAGCACTTTGATTTATAGAGATGATATTCGGTAAAAACATTTTTAAACGATTTGCAATAGTCTTTGTGATCACTCTGAAGATGACATTACATAGGGATATCGGTCGAAAATCTTTGGGCGTTTCGGGGATTTGATTTTTGGAATAAGCACTATAAAGGTTTTATTCAGTGGGAAGGATCATGACCATTATTTAGGATCCAAGAGTCGCAGACAAAATCTTTTTCAACAATAGTCCAGAACTTCTGAAAAAATAAAGGGGACATACCATCCGGCCCGGGGGCCTTCGCCGGGTGCATCTGTTGTAGGGCTCGATATATCTCCTCGCCAGTGTAAGGTTCCAACAGTCCATTGTTCATCTCGTCCGTAACCCGATTTTCCATAGAGTTAAGAATACTAGTTTCGTGGATGGGGTAACATCTTTGGAATAAATTGGTAAAATCGCACCATCATCTGCTGCAAATTTCTTCATCGATTCAAGTGGGCGGTGATCCGATCGGATTCGACACAGTGTGAAACTCGCCAAGAGGGGGTGTAGCATTTTCCAAGATTCTCAGACGAGTGCTCTGTCTAATCTTTCCATAATATTATTCTTGCCACTTGCCCGTTTGTCCAGGTAAAGAGTGTACCAAAGGTAACCAAGATCCGTAAGTGAGCACGCATCTATCACGTTTCGAATGCGTCCATGCTTGCACCGCTTTTAGCATTACCGCCTTGCTTTTCATGTGACCCAGGATCTCGTTAAAATCTCCAATGCAAAGCCACGGAGATTATTGTTTGATGCTATAACTTTTAGAAGTTCCCAAGTTCTCCATTTTTGTGTTGAAACAGCCCATCCGTAAATCCCAAAAAACAACCAATCTTTATTTACCCCTCTCTCGACGACGCAAGCAAGGCTATGTGATTTGTAGAGTAAGAGATCAAAGATAACATAAAAGGTTCCTTCCACAAAGACGCATAGGCCTCCACGTTTATTATTGCTATCACCCTCACAATCAACTCCAAAACATCATGTATACCGTAGTGACTTCGATTAATCTGTAGCATTTGAGCGCTTCTAATTTTTGTTTCCATAAGGAACACAATACTAGGGCACTCGGTCGTGGATCTTTTTAATGCTAGGACTATCGCTCGGTTCCCAAGCCCGCGACGGTTCGAACTTAATATCCTCATTGTGCTCGGCGGGGGGTCAGGTGTCACCTCCGCCGTTGAAATATCATTCAGGTCGAGTTCCCACGTGTTAAACCTCATTCTCTTCCTTTCTTCAATGCACTCGTATAGTATTTTCATGACATTCCATCATTTTTCCCCAATTTGGGTTACTGGTGTTTCAGTGGTTTGTTTCGGGGTTTCGATTCGTTTAAGGAGACGTATTTTCCTCAAAGGTTGCGTGGGGTGTGGTGTGGTAATGTTTAGGCTAGCTTAAGGGCGCTTGGTTATTTCATTTGAAATATTTGGTAGAGGGTGGAAAGTTTCCAAGGGAGTTTTTGTGAGGTTTTATTGGTAGTTGTTGCTAGACGTCGGGTCTCTTGTGTCCATATATGTGTTGGTCATTTTTGGGTGGTCACCGTCATTGGTAGGTCTTTCTTTGGGGGTGGAGTGAGATTGGGTTGGGGTTGGGTGGTTGTGCTTGTCAAGGCGGTTTGGTTTGGGTGAGGGAGGTCGTTTTTGTCGGTGGTGGGGTTGGGTAGGTTGGGGGTTACGGGGTATTCAAGTGCTTGTAATATCGGGGGTGCAAGATCACTTTCGAGTTGTTATTTTGGGTTCTCCCAACAGATTCCTTTAACCGCACATTCACACGGTTCGGCCCACGCTTAGTTCTTGCATTCCCGGCCAGAGAAAGACTTGTCCAGATACGTGTCTTCATTATCACTCTCTTGGGTATGCACCAACTTATTTCTACTTAGTTTCTCCATATTTTTCTCAAACAATTTTTTCCGAACTCCACTTACCTCTGTTCTTTCCATCGCAAGCATTATGATGGTAAGCGTGTTTGGTCATTGGAGATGCTCAAGCCAATCTCCATAAGGGAATTCCTCCTCCGCCAATGTGGAGAAATCTTCATTTTCATCCAAGAACTCACAATCCTTCTTAATATATCCCGGTATCCACAAGCATAGCAAAAAGAGGGTAGCCTTTCGTATTTCACCGGAATCCACATTTGTTTACCCGTATCCGTGTAGATCTTTACCCCTCGTCGTAGTGGCTTTGTAGTGTTTAGGAGGATCTTTATTCGGACACTTCGATCCACCCTCCGATAGTAGTATTATCGATTTCGAGGACTTCGCCTATTTTATTTCCCATGGTTTTGATGATATATTGTTGTCTACCAAGCATCGGGAGGTCATATAACTTTGATCCAAAAAGGAATGGTATCGAAGTGCATTACGAGGGTTGTACTCCATCTTCCATCGTTTAAGCACGAGTAGGTGTTTGTCGAAATGCCATGGCTCCATATCGAGGACCTTCTCCATATCCTTGCGTTGGTTGAAGTGGAACGAGTACGATTTGATTCTATTTCTCTTGCCAAGAATCCTCCAATCAAGCTTCCATATTTTACGCATCGTCTCGAGTAAGCCATATGCGTTGATTGGTTTCTTTGTTTCCATCTTCCCGATGAGGCAAAATGAGTTTTTGCTTGAATCTTCATTTACCTTGATAATAATCGGGTCATCTTCATCGTCTTCATCCCAAGCTATTTTTCCACGGTTTGTTCCCATCCGATCGACACACTAGATTCTAACAAAAAGGAAAAAAAAAACTAAGAATACGAAATAGACAGAACAAAAGCGAGGAGACTCACAAAGGTCCCGAGAAAAAGTCCTAAAACAAACAGACACAAAGAAGAAATAGGAAAAGACAGACGGGGAAACTTTAAGACAAAAAACAGAGGAGGACAAGTTTCTAGCTAAGGGGGATCGAATTGATTGAAAATTTGGGTATCCTATGACTAACGAGAAAAACATTCCGACTCCTTGGCGGCGGACACCGACATTCCTAAGAAGGAAACGAAAGACCTAGGTAGGATACGGGAAACCCTAGAGAAGGGTACTATACAATGTTATGCATGTGTGTCATTTTGAGTATATATATGTGCCGTGTGTGCGCGCCGTCCTGGGTATGTGTGTATGTTATATAGATAACTAGTTTTTACCCGTGCGATGCACCTGGAGTGTTTTTCGGGGTGTGGTGTTGCTATATAAATAAAATATCAATACAAAAATATAATCTATTACAAATCTTTGAAAAAGGAAATTACAATTGCACAAAAAAAATTACAAATTTTGAAATACTTCTTTATACACAACATTAGTTGTTTGTTTGTTGTTTGATGCATCATCGCCAGAGACTAATATTTTCAGCCCCTTTTCGATTGGTAACTCGAGAAATCGCCACATATAATTGGCCATGATCAAAACCGGATTCTTAAGATATAGGCCAACATTAGAGAGAGACTATCCTTGGCTTTTGTTTATCGTCATGGCATACGACACGATCAAAGGAAACTGTCTTCACTGAACTTGAAGGGAATCCTGAGGTCCGGCGGGTAAGAGTCGGTCGCGAATCAACACTTTGTGACCTGCATTGGCTCCGGTGAGAATATTGGATTCAAGCACATGTTTTCCAAGCTTTGTAATCACCAATCGTGTACCATTACACAAACTAATTGAATGGTCTATATTTCTCGGGAGCATAACAGAGTCCCAACCTTCAAATGAATTTCATGATTAGGTACTCCGAACATCTTATCCCATTTAAGAATTACGGTGTATGCGATCATGTAAGAAATCAACATTAGCGTCCGATTTGCAAGTGCTATCCGAACTCAAATAAGTCTGACCTTCTGATGTGTTCAAGGAGGTCATATATTGATTTATCGACTCAACCACATCTAGAGTAGGTGCCAAAATAGCTCTTTCCTTCAGATAAGTCGGATCCTCGATCGCATCTTTAAACATTGGATAAGTGCTTTCAATGATAGTCGAAATAGGATCACCATTTGATTCGAGCAAAATATCATCAGGGATGTCAATAGTGGCAGAACCGTCATTTTCTCCTCCAAGTGTTCCATCCCCGATATTTGCAATCCATTCAGAAAACTTAACCAAATCCGCATAATCATCGCTTTCACCTAGTCTTTGAAGCCGCATGTTCTTAGTTAGCCTAAGCACAGTACAATGCCTCCACAAATGCGAAGAATTTATCGTGGCATTGACTATATCCTGCCGACTTCCCTTGGGTACTACTGGCAATATCTCATTTAAAATCTCCACCAAACACAACCGTTTTGCCTCCAAATGGGATATGCTGACTTCCTGGTTTGACTGTCTCCATAATATCTTTTATAGTTGTGTCCACAGCCTCAAAGCAATGCTTGTGCATCATTGGAGCTTCGTCCCATATTATTAGTTTACTACGCACAATCAATTCAGCAAGTGGACTGCCAACTTTGATTTCACAGCTCGATCCTTCATGTGGATTTATAGGAATAACAAATCGAGAATGTGCAGTCCTCCCACCGGGCAAGAGAAGAGACGCTATTCCACTTGACGCCACATTAAGTACAATTTGTCCTTTTGATCTCAACCCCGAAGACAATGCCCTCCACAAATAGGTTTTGCCAGTACCTCCATATCCATATACAAAGAAAAGACGACCTCTATCGGATTGAACCGCACACATGATTTCAGAATACACGTGGCGTTGCTCATCAGTAAGGTTTGAAAGAAGATCTTTGTTCTCTGCGGCTAAGGCCTTACGATCGTATCGTAACTCATCGTAAACCAACTGCTTTTTGGTGAATTCAATATTTTGAACATTTGGAAATGGCATCGGACAAAACTCACGGAGACTCCTGCCCGACTTCGCAATAACTTTTCAATTTCTGACAGGGCAAGATTCTTAATTTCATTTTCACTTAGAACCAGATCTAGCAAAAAAAAGAAACAACATAAAAACCCAAAAAACATCTAGAAATAACATAAATAGATTACACAAATTAAATAATTAATATAAAGCATAATATATAGTTTGAAAATCTATACCTTGATGTTGAAAAAGAATTCGTCGTCTATATACAATATCGTCCGAAAGAAGTTCCCAACATTTGTCCCATACTTCTTCAGGTCTGCTCAAAGAATCTGATGACAATAACGATGCAAACAAACTCCTGAGTGTCTCTGCAGATGCCCAGTGACTCGCTTCAATGATGCCATCAATATATTCTTTATCATCTTCTAACAACCCTAGAGCATAACAGGCCTCACGATAAGTTTTGTGTTGTACACCCTGTATTTTTTTGTAATCATCATGGCACGTAGCACCACGCACAACATTGATAAGGCATCTCAAATAATACATATCACCAGCCCCTGGAGGAACATAGAAAACACGTCCAATAGTAAATCCCGCCTTTCTCGGCTCCCACTTCTTCAATTTTGATTTCCACGTGAATTTTGTAGGAGCTTCAGCATAGGTCAATTCTCTTGCTTCAGGATATATTTTATTAGCTTCCATCCAAGCTAAAAACATGCTTTCTCTTACGATGCTTCTCTTGAGAACATCGTCTATTCTTTCGAATCATCAAATATTACTATTTGTTCGTTCTCAAGATGGAAACTAAGACGTTCAACTGGAGGATATTTATATTGAATTTCATATCCCAGTAATCTCCATGCTGCCTCGCAAGATGAAACATATCTGCAATCATAATACATGTTAACTTCATCTACACTTTTCCCGATTCTTCATCACCACTTGCTCCGGTAGAATGATGCGATCCCGATCATGTCCCTTATTGACATATTTGAACAAATACTTTATAGATCTAGATTGATTACACCATTCTACGTTAACATGGGCACCGTATTTGAGAAGCAATCTACGATTATGCGGCACGACATATCTGTTATCAAGAGGAACACCATTTTTCTCGACAACCCTACCATCATTCCTACGTCGATAACGTGGATAGCCTTCTTCATCAATACACGTGGCATCAACATTTTTTTAGGAAAATGTCTCGTGCAACGCCCATCGCCTATACACGGAGAACTTTTTCTTACTTCACCGCACGGACCATGAATCATGAAATCTCTAATCGGCATAATAACACGGATCATCGGCCTCATCCGGTATCTCGGTAGATATAATTCTATCTATATCATCTCGTAGTTGGATACTTATCTTCTTTAGCCAAAAAGAGAAGAATATGAGCATGAGGCAATCCACGTTTACGAATTTCTATCGTATATATAATCAGAACGACATAGGTTAAAAAAATATATTAGATAAAATAGTATATTGAATAAAAAAAGTGAGAAAATAATTAAGAAGATTCAACAACCCGATACAACTTTACCGAATATTTGATTATGACGAAGATCCTTGATCGTGAGCATCTAGTTTGACTTTAAATATTCTCGCAAATAATGTCCGGTCGGTCTTGAGTAAGATTTCTCTTCTCAAGAAAAAAGCGAACAATCTCGTGCCATTTTGGATTGGACGTGAATGTTATAAATAGGTCGGGATAACCGCCCATCTACATATAGCCATCGCATCTTGATAATTTTTTATCATAAATCGGGCTCCTCCAAAGAAACTCGACGGAAGTATAATTCTTTTGCCTTGTGACTGGGGATCGGTGTCTCCATTCAACACAAAGATCTGCGCTGCACTTTATATATATCACAACGCAACTTCTTTTGATGCAAGCGCACATATTTCAACCGCGGCGATTCAACCATTGTATAAGCGTCCACGATAAATTGTTTGAACAATCTTCTTGAAGACAAAATAGTAGAAGGTTCATTATTCCTTTCATGCAACCGGTAGGCAAAAACTCACGAACACTCATTGTTTTTCTTCCTCCTTGGGTTCTATTCTTCAAGTCAGAAAAAGGGATGTCTTCTCTAAAGCCATCCTCACCATAAGGTAACAACAAAGGATATTGCAATGCCAAATATGCAAAGATTCAACTCATTTATCCTCCGCAATTGTCCGGTTTTGGTTTCAATTAATATATCTCTTTCCCTAAAGCCTCGATCAAAATCACCAACAATCAAAGCGGCAACCTCGAGAGCTCGATGGCAAAGTTATATCTTCTAGCATCGTTGCCTCTCTTACCAATAAGACGTAATCTAACATCCGAATTTGGAGTTTCACGAATCTTTTCTCTTGCCACTCAACGCTTTTAACCAATATATTATTTTCATCTAACATTTTTTGAAGTCCGACAACAATATCTTGGTGCGATTATTGGTATCACTTTCTTGCCTACAAATTGATTCAAGTAGAAAAACAATAATCAGCATGGATAATTATATACGTTTACTTATTATATTGCATAATGTATAATTAATTAAAAAATAAAAACAAACAAACTCTGACAAAGATTCAATGCGATTTATCTCATTCTCTCGTATCGTATATATAAAGTTGTGTAAATTTAGGTGTTGAACCATCGAGGACAATAAACTACCAATTAAATGATAGTTTTGTCCGTACATCCTAAAACCGGAGCACCTTGTCCTCTGTTGATGTCGGTGTCGATCTTCCCTCCCATAGATGTAAAACAAAACATACTATTATATGATCTTATATTCTCTTGAAAGTGCTTGCTTTTATCACTATCTTCATACAATAATTCACGAAGGAAAGTAGGTGGTCGTTTCATAGGAGGAAGTTGAATAATGCCATGATCGCAACATGAGCCATACTTCGGACAAGTAGATCGACATGAGATTGTATCCTCTCCTCGTACTCAAAACATGGCCGCACATTATTGACATGTATAACTTGCATCACCGATATCCCAAGATTCTGTAAAGAAAATAATGTATAAATATTTATATATTTGATTAAACATTTATAAAGTTATACTTAAATTAAATATAGTTAACATACGAAAACAACAACTCTCACCATTGTTAATGGATCTTATTGTATCATGTAACCGAGATGAAGTTGTATTTGATCGCATTGAATTCTCCATTATCAGTATTTTGAATTGCGCTCAAATTGTTTTGAACAGAGGTATCCATAGTAAGGTCAATAATTTCAGAGACATTAGAAATATTTGAGGACGCCGAGGGCATACAACAATAAGAATTGTTCAAATTCTTAATATTGTTCTCGAGGTCGTGGTATTCTCCTGGAAAGAATCAACCAAAACAATAAAATACCTTACAATGTTAAATAACCTATACATACGTAATTTAATACAACAAGAATATAAAATAAAAAATTGAATATACCATTAGAATTTTCAGCAAGTCGGGTTTTGGAAAACGATTAGTAATCATGGTCGAAGCAATATTTGAGACAACTCTTTTAGAGCCGTTTGCGGATGCTCTTCCCAAGTTAGCTCCCATTTTCTATTAAAAAAATAGTCTTTATATATACAATTTCCAAACAAAATCTCTATCTACAAAAAAAAATTCTCTCTCTCTTTCTCTCTATTTCTCTCTCTCTCTCTCTCTCTCTCTCTCTCTCTATATATATATATATATATATATATATATATTTTTAATAATATATATCATATCTATTTAAAGTATATGTTATTGTATTTATTCAAATTCAAATTATAAATAGTTAATTCAAATATTGTTTTATTTTATGTATAAAAATATATTATTTTTATATATTTTTAATACGCCAAAATATATACATCAAATTAATATATTTTTTATTTACTATATCAAATATTTTTACCATTATATTTTTAATACAAAAGTTTCTTATTTTTTTCTTGAAAAAACATAAAATTATTATTTTAAGTATTTTTTACCAAAGTTTTCATTTATATATTTTTTTACCAAAAATATTTTCTATTTCAAAAATTAGTTTTAAAATAAATATATATAAATATATTTATATATATAAATATAATAACAATAAAATAAAACATACCATTTGTGATGTCACTTTGAGAGGAGAGTTCGAAAATGGATAAACAATCTTGCTCGAACCATTTTTGGATACAACTCTTTTAGATCCATTTGCAGATGTTTCCCCCATCATGCTCCCGTTTTACTTTTTGAAAAATCAAAATTAAAATCAAATAATAATAAAACAATATATTCTAATATAAAAAGAATTTATTTTAATCTATATAATACAAATGGTGAGTAAAAATAATAATCTTTTAAATATGTCAATAAATTAAATGATACAATTAATCAAATAAAAACATTTACGTATTTTTTTTAAACCAAAATCAACATTTAAAATCCAGTTAAAATAGACACAAATTATTTACCAATTTAAAACCCATCAGCCCAAAAATTAAATAAACTAACCCAATAAAAACATATATCTACTCAACAGATAAAGAAGCCCAAGAAAATGTATTTTCAAAGCCCATTTCAAAGATTTTTGTTTTTTTTTTTAAACAAAAACTCAAAGATTTTCGAATTTAAAAAAAAAACAAAACCCAAACACATTAATCCCAACCGTACACGTGTGAAACTTTGAATAGGATCATGCCACACCATTGTGTCTGGAATGTTCCAAATTAACTCATTTTGACAAAAGCCAAAAACCGAAATGGGCTTTAGGGTTTTCATTTCTTTCCTCTCACTCACCGATTCCTCTCTCTCTCTCTTCATTTTTTTTCACTTTTTTTTTCTCTCTGATGAAAACTCATTTGTGTCTTGTTCTTCAAACCTTTTTAGGGTTTTCTGTATAAAAAATCCGAACTATCTGTTGTTCTTCAACATTTGTTTTGGTGTTATCTGCCTTTATCTTCAAAAACAAAGTCTATTTATCAGTTTTTGATTTCGTTTTTGTAAATTTTTAGGGTTTGTTTTGTGACTTTTCTCAAAACCCGATTCGAACATTTTTGTTCTTTTTTTTTAATTTTAGGTTTTATTCATATGTGTCTTCACGAAATAAATTTGTGATAGATCTAGTTTTTCTCGCTTGTTTTTTAAAAAAAAAAACGAAAAGGCTTTAGTTGATTTTTATTTTTTTTGTTTACAAAAATCGAAATTCATTCATTTTCTCTCAAGAGGTTCATATTATTTATAGATCTTCAAGTTTTTGTGATTTCTCAGTACATTTTGACTTTTTTTTTTTTAAGAAATCAATTTTTCCAAAAGCAACAAAAATCGGGCGGAAAATAAGTAGCATGCGTGTTTTTATTTTTTTTTAAATATAAATATTATCCGCCATTTACTTTGGATTTTGATTTTTTTGAAGAGTTGGATGTCTTGTTTTTTTCGGAGGACATGCTCGGGTTCGTGGATTAATGTTTCGCCTTGAAACATTAAAAGGTAAAATTTCCATATCTTATTTTACATTCTTATTTGAACAGTTAGTATCTCATTGAAGGTTAAAACAATTTTCTGTTTTAAGCACTAAACATTTTTCGCAGATCTTAAAGTTGTAGATATTTTTGGACTAATTTTTTTTTTTTTATTTTTTTTTTTTGTTCGATCCGGTAAACTAATTATTTTTATTTTTGTTTTTGTTTGCACTGATTTTTTTGAGAGTTGGAAAAATGGTGCGGATCTACTCCAGAAATGTGTCCATCTTTTTCTCAAAAAAGGTATACTTTTCGATAATTTATTTTCATATATGTTCATGAATGGTCAATAACTGCTAAATGCTCATGAATGCTCCAGATCAGTTTTTTTGGACTTGTCTTTGATTTAGTTTTTTTTTCTTTATTGATATTTCTGAAATGACAAAGGAGTTACAGATTAGCTTTACATTATTTTTCTTTTAATTTTTTCTGATTTTATAAATTTGCATTGTACGGGAGAAAATGCAGGTCACCTATATGTTGGAATGAAGTTGGTAAGAGAAAAATTTTGGGACCTGAGATTGTTGAACAAACTGTGCAAGTAATTCAAAAGATTAAAAAAAGAATCAAAGTAGCACAAGATCGACAAAAATCATATGTCGATAAAAGGAGAAAAGATCGGGCTACGATTCAATGTGGGAGATAAAGTATTTCTAAAGACCGCACCGAACAAAAAAAAAATCAGTAGATTTGGGAGAAGAGGAAAACTACAACCAAGATATATTGGTCCATTTGAGATTTTAGCTCGAGTTGGAGATTTGGCCTATAGGCTAGCTCTACCACCGAACTTGCCTCCATTCACGATGTCTTCCACATTTCGATGTTGAGAAAATACGTGCATGATCCAAGTCACATAGTAAAGTACTCAGAATTGGAAATCAACAAAGACTTATCATACGAAGAAGTACCGATTGCCGTATTAGATCGAAAGACACATACATTAAGGAATAAGGATATCGCTTAATTAAGGTGCACAAAGGAGTCGTCATGGGAAAAATGAGGCAACTTGGGAACGAGAGGACGATATCATAACTAAGTATCCAATTTCCTTAATCAAGGTTAGTGGTTTTGAATTTTCGAGGAGAAAAATTTTTTAAGTGTGGGAGGATGTAATACCCACTAATATATTATTATTATTATTATTATTATTATTATTATTATAGTGTATTAATTAGTAGCACCTAATCTATTATTAGCCAACCCATTAATTGTGATAGACAAACAACTAACTACCAACACCAAGCATTTAATATTCTAACACAAGAAGTCAGATTTTATTGACAAACTTTTTAACAAAAACAAATTATAATATTATTACCCTAACTATATAAAAACCCTTGTAACCTCAATTTGAACCTAAGGACAAAGATTAGTAATTTCTTTCATTCTTTCCCATCCCCCTAATCCCAACAATTTCTTTCTAATTTCTTTTATGTTAAAGCTTTTATTTGTTTATTCATTAGTGCATGTGGGTGATGTGTGTGTAGGTGAGCTTGTGTGTAAGTGTCAGATGTATGTATGATATATATGTGTGTTTAATGTATATATATGACATATATATATATGTGTGTGTTGTGTGTACGCATGTCATATATATATATATATATATATATATATATATATGTGTGTTTGTGTTTCTATATATATATATATATATATATATATTGTGCTTATGCGTGTGTGTCATTTAGAGTATATATATATATATATATGTGGCGTGTGTCGTGTGTGCGCTGCCTGGGTATGTGTGTATGTTATATAGATAATTAGATATATATATGAATGTGCCGTGTGTGTATGATTTAGTTGACATGTTTTGAGTTTAGTAATTTTATTAGTATTAGTGTGTTTATTTTAATTCAAAAACATAGAGTCTTCAAGTTTTAAAGGATTTAATAGATATACATATTTTCTAATCAATTTATTAGATCTATATAATTTATATTATTTTAATATAATATATAATATTCATATTAATATTATTTTTTTACATGATCTACTTTATCAAGATAATAATATTATTAATTTTAAGGTTCTAAGGTTTAAGAATTTTAAGACAAACTATTTTATTATTGTAATAGAAGACGAGAATAGAGAGGAGATCTAGGAGTTCAAGCGTACCAACACATAATTTGCATCGGATCTTTTTCAAGGTGGGGAATTTTTATTTTGTTCTTGTTAAATATTATGAATGTTTACATTAATGTTTAAAGTGCACATGCTATATCCTACGAGTTTTGCTCAATGGATTCTATGATCTAAGATTCAAGTTACATGAGCTTTTGCTCTAGGAACTCCAAGATTCAAGTTACATGAGTTTTTGCTCTAGGAACTCCAAGATTCAAGTTACATGAGCTTTGTGCTCTAGGAACTCTATGATGACATGATTCTATGATGCTATGATGCTATAATATATGTTGCAAGTTTTTCTTTAATGTGATACATGCATTTTATTTAGCTTGAACAAATGTGATTTCCCACCGAGTAAGTGTTTTTACTCACCCCACTATTAATAATGATTTTTCGGATGGAGTTTGGCGCAATGGGCGAGGAGGAATGATCGGCTTAATATCCATTTAAAACAAATAAACTAAGTCTTCTATTTTGAATGAATATTTTAGTGTCTACTTGAACATTCGATTTTAATGCTTTGTTAAACTACTATTATCCTGCTATTTAGTTTTTGTAGCTTTGGAATATGTTTGACTATGGTTAAATTTTGACGACTTATTATAATGAATGGCTATTTTTCTTTTAGTTGTTTAAATCGCTTCGCATTAAATTTTCCGTTAAAATATTAATTTTATGTTTTTTTCAAAGATACTAATTTTTCAAAAATATTATTTATATTTTTTGAAAACTCTCATTTTTAGTTGTGGCGTCCCAAGTTATTTTTATTTTCTCGCTTTTCAAAACAAAACACTTTCGTATATAAAAAGCGGGCGTTACAAAGATACAACACAACAACACAAGGAATACAACACAAGCAAACTTTGTTCTTCGTTTTCATACTCTTGTTGTATTTCTAGTCTAAGTCTTTCACTTGCACATCTTGAGTACTAGGCTTTTATTCTTGATTACAATTGCACTTCAAAGTTGTATACTTCATTATCGAGTTGTAATCTTGAATTTCTCAATCATCCAAAACAAGACATCCTTGTTAGTATTCTTGTGGTAAGAGCACACTTGGGTGAACTTAGGTGTTGAAGAGTGTGGTACTCTTCATAGGTGAAGGAAGATTGTGGTAATCTCCTTGGTGGTGTTGTAAGAAGAGTGTTGTACTCTTCAAGGTGAAGGTGTAATAATTTTGGTAATTATTAATAAAATTCTTTTTCTTTTTCAAACTCATCCCGTATATATTGGGTGGTAGAGCACGTAGTCCCTAGGTGGGGTGAAGCTCTTTAAATTATCGTGTGTTGTTTATTTTCCCACATTTACATTCTTGATTTCATCTTCACATTCGAAAAAAGTAAATTCAAAAAATCGGTATAATCTATTCACCCCCTCTAGATTATCGTAGCCACTGGATAACAATTTTTTGTTTATGTATTGTTTTGTACACTATTTTATTGTTTTTACGTGTTGTTCTATAATATTTTGATATTGTTCTAATCATTTTTTGTTATTGTTTCCATGTAATGTTCAATGTGTAAATACAAAGTTAACCTATTTTTAAGTTATTTTTATTTATGTGGTATTTTTAATATTTGTTACTTTCAGATGGGTTGTTTCTATACTTTGTTTTTAATGTTGTTCGATGTTTCTTTGTTGTTTTCACGTAGTTTTCAATGCTTAAATACGCTTTTATTGATTTTTAACTATTTTTGCTCATATGGTGTTTTCATATTGTTTTTAGTTTGTTTCTATATAGTTTCTTGGTTATTTCCGTATTTTTATGTTTTCATGCATTTGATCAAAAAATAAATTGTATTTTTTTATTCATGTTGTTTCTATAATATTTTTAATTTGTTAGGTTTTAATATGTGTTGTTTTATATGTATATTTCTTGATTTTTTGAAAGATATCGAGTATAAAATAGATTATTTAGCGGGGCAAAATTTATTTTTTCACCGAGATTTTATTGGAAGAAAGATGTTTGAAACATGTTCGAAACAATCTTAAAATAACAACGTAAAAAAGTCCAAAAATTTTGGCGGGAGCGTAAATTTGTGTAAAAAAAGGGTGGGAGCGTAAATTTGTCGAAAAAATACCGAAAATCATAAAAAGTTGTCATTGTCTCCAAAAAGTTGTGCAATTGTGTCAAAAGCCCAAGAAATATTGCGTATTACTGTTACAAACTTAGCCCAATTATTATTATAACACTAATATGCAAAAGTTGAATTTTTAGTTTTATTAGTTTTTATTACAGTAGAGGATAATAGAGGAGAAAACACACGTATTTATATTTGATCACACTTATATCAATCACTTGATTGCACAAGCTTCTATCATCAATCACAAAGTTGATTGAATTTGGAAATAAAACTAAAAGGGATAAGGACAATAATACCCAACATTCCCCGAAAAATGGACACATTTACGTTCTCAGTCCTTTTTGTTGATATTTGTACGCTCTCGCCGTTGTTTCTGGATATTTTACGTTCCCGCCAATTTTACCAGATTTTTTACATTGTTGTTTCAATGTTGTTTTGAACATGTTTCATCTAGTAAAGTTTAAGTGAAAAGACAATTTTTGCCCTCCATTAAATAATCAATTTTATACTCAAATCTTAAAAACAATAAAAACTATACACATAAAACAACACATATTAAAACAAAACACGTTGAAAATAATATAGAAAAACACAATTTAATTTTTAAAACAATGCATTGAAAATGTCGAAAACACGTAGAAACAACTAAGAAACAATATATTAACATTAAAATTTATATAGAAATAACCCCAAAACAATATAAAAAATAACACATAAACATAAAAGCTTAAAAATAGACAAAAAAAATTGCATTGAAACATCGAATACAACATGAAAACAATAAAGAAATATCCGAACAACATTAAAAAGAGTATAGAAACAACCAAGAAACAACAAAGACAATATATAAAGCAACATATGAACAAAAAAGCGTAAAAATAGGTAAAAGTTGCATCAAAACAACACACAAACAATTAAGAAACAAAATAAACAACATACAAACAAGTACGAAACAACATAAATAACATAGAAAACAATCCAGAACCAAAAAATCGAAAAAACAAAAAAATGTCCAAAACAATGCAAGAGCGTAAAAATGTTCAAAAGAACTGAGTCTATTTAGTGTATTTTCTCTAGGAATGTTGGGTATTTTTGGAATTAACTCAAACTAAAATTTGGAATAATATATTAAAGCCTCAAAACTTAAAAACATCTATATAACAATTTTTTATGACTTTGATTTGTAATAATAATTTAAATTATTAAGTTCCATAAATTAATAAGATAATATTTAAAGAATATTTATATAATTCTCGTTATTTCACTTATATCATAAATTAATAATTTACTAAATTTTAAAATATTATCGACTATGATGTTTTCTTAAAAATATTATAATATGTTTTTTTCTTAAAATTTAAATTTTGTCTTGAATATCATCTCTAGTTTTCCATAGAGTGGTTCCATGTGCTTAACAAACTCGAACTTATATGCACTTTACATATACTCGCTTAATCCTTTATCTCATTTGTTTTCGTCATAATCCAACATAAGTGTTTGAAGGCATTCAAGAAGTTAAATATACGAGGTATTCTTTTCTAATTACATTGTTTCCCTCAATTTTCTTAGTCGTGGAAGTTGTTGCCACCTCTTTCGGACTTTCGGTGAGTCAAATGAGATAGCTCATAGGATTAGCTTAATGGGCTATAGGCTACCCTCATTGTTTTCATTTGATGGTTTTTATGTCTCACGATCACTCCAAGTTAAATTTTTGAATATTAGTCTAACTTTTTCTCCGAGCTAGTAATTCTTTGTAGGAAAATAATAGTATTTTTCTAGTACAATTTATATGAATTGAAAAAAATTCGAATCGGTAAAATTTTCAAAGAAAGAAAATAAAAATAGCTCGGATCGTGTGTTCGACACACTATCCTTAAAACATATTTGTTCCCTATTTTGGACGTTTGTTTCCCAGGATAAGACGAAAAAACGGATTACCTATTCCGCAAAAACAAAAATTATGCCTGAAAACTATCACCAAAAATTAAATTGCAAGAGTTTTAGGAGATATATAGAAATTTTGTAAGTTTTTGTGTGTTTTACAAATGTGAAAAACAACTCATATTTATAGGCATAAATACAACCTTTCATCACAATTAAATATATAATTGTCCTTTACTATTGAAGGTCAAAATAAATTTGCCCCTTACTATTTAAAAGGTCAAAAAAATAAAAAAAAATTGTCATTTACTATTAAAATTTTCCTTTACTATTAAAAGGGTCAAAATTAAAAATAACAATTTTCTTCAAAAATTTCTAGCAGAGTTCCCGCATGAAGAAAATTATGAAAATACGAAAATTTGGTGATAAATTCCAACGGTTGAACCCTACATAGGATAGGTAGGTGTTACCTTGAACCTTCCTTGTAAAAGCATATTTACTTTACTAGTTGATCGATGAGACGCGGTGTTCTTGAACTGTTCTACCTTTTGTGTAAACGATGATATACCTCACACAAGATTCTTCCTAACATACTTCAGTTCTCATAGTTATGCTCATTCATGGCCTTGAACATGCGTCTGGTTCTGCAAGAGGTTCTAAGAATTGAGCCTCACGCAATTCTCATCGAAGCGGCCCTACTTCTCTCTCACATAGGTGATTCTCATTTATGAGTAGCCCGTACTAGCCTGCTCGACTTACCGATGCACAAGAATCATTAAAAGCCAATTGCTTATCATATTCTCCATGGGCATCACTGTTAAGGAATGGACAAGGGATAACTCTCCCACAATGATCATAGAGTCTTTTTACAACTAAGTTGTCCCTTTGAACCTAGATCCTGGGATCTCCGGTCAACTAGGTTGGGTTTCCATTGTATCAACTCATTTTTCTAGACGTTTAACTCTCATTCCTCTTAATGATTTCACAACTAACTCTCGATTCAACCCTTTGGTTAATGGATCTGCTAAATTATCATTTGAATTCACGTAGTCAATATAGATAACACCAGTTGAGAGTAGTTGTCTAATGGTATTGTGTCTATGACGTATATATATAGTCTTACCATTGTACATATTACTCGTGCCCCCCAATTGCGTATTGACTATCACAATATATACAGATTGTTGGCACATGTTTTGGCCATCTTGGAATATCTTCTAAGAAGTTCCGAAGCCATTCGGCTTCTTCGCCACACTTGTCTAGAGCAATAAACTCATCTCCATTGTGGACCTTGCTATAATTGTATGTTTAGAATATTTCCATGATATTGTTGCACCTCCTAAAGTGAAAACAAATCCACTTGTAGACTTAGAGTCTTTAATATCGAGATATCCAATTAGCATCATTGTATCCTTCAATAACTACAGGATATCTTGTATAGTGTAGTCCAAAATCACGAGTATATCTTAAATACCTTAGTAACCTCACTATACATTTCCAAAGGGTCATATCCTGGATTACTCGTGTATCCTGTTCAATTTACTCATTGCATAAGTAATGTCCGGTCTTGTACAACTCATTAAGTACATTAAACTTCCGATGACCCGTGAGTATTCAACTTAAGACACAACCTCACCTCTATTCTTCGATAAATGTTTGCTTGTGTCTATCGAAGTTCTAGCTAATGACGTGTCATCCTTACTAAATTTCTCTGGAATCTTATCCACATAATGTGACTGATCAAGTACAAGTCCATTTGAAATTCTAGGGATCTTTATTTCGAGGATCACATCAACTAAACTCATATCTTTCATTTCAAACCTCGAGTTCAATATACCTTTTGTAGATTTAATTATCTTATCATTACTTCCAATGATAATCATGTCATATACATAAAAACATAAAATGACATAGTCATTTTCGGTCTCTTTAACATAGACGCATTTATCACATCCATTTATTTTAAATCTATGTTATTTCATGGCATTATCAAATTTCTCATGCCATTGTTTTGTGCTTCTTTCAAGCCATATAAATGACTTTACCATTCTACACACTTTGTTTTCTTGCCCTGGTGCGTAAAAATCCTTCAAAGTTGTTCCATATAAATCTCTTCTTCAAAATCTCCATTCGTAAGTATTTTTACGACCATTTGATGTACTTCAAGATTTCGCAAAACGACAATTGAAAGTACCAATCGATGGAGGTTATTCTCGTGAATCGGAGAATATGTATCAAAGTAATCAAGGCCCTCTCGTTGTTTGTAACCTTTAATTACAAGTCTAGCATTGCACTTATCAATTGTTCCATTTGCCTTCATTTTCTTCTTGAAAATCCATTTATATCCCAGTGGTTTACTTCCTTCAGGAAGATCCACTAGTTCCCATGTATGGGTTTTGCAAGATGGAATTAATTTCACTTTTTATGGCCTCTTTCCATAATGGTCCATCAGAAGAATTTATAGCTTCTTTAGCTTTGAAATTCACTTTCCCAAAGATGTAGGTTAGAAAATCTGGACCAAATTATTTTTCTATCCTCTAGCTCGTTTGTTGTGTCAAATTTCCACCTCTACTTCTTTATTATCTTGCTCGTGTTCTATTGAATCATGCATCCGTTTAGAAGAGCTTGCTTCTCTTTTTGATCTGCATTTAAAATATATTTTCAAAGAACGATGCATTTCTCGATTCAATTATCGTGTTCTTGTGTATATCTTCAATCTTAGATTCATGCACAAGAAACCGATAAGCACTCTCTTTATTATGTACATATCCAATGAATATTCAATCAACAGTCTTCTGGACTGTTTTCACCTTCTTTTGTATAGGTACAATCACTTTAGCAAGATACCCCCACACTAGTAAATATTTAAAGAAGGTTTTCTTCCTTTCCACAATTCATATGGGCTTTTATCTTCTTTCTTTAGGGGTAATTTATTTAAAAGATAATTAGTCATTAAAACGGCTTCCCCCACATGTTCGAGGTAAACCAACTTAATAACATGGCGTTCATCGTTTCTTTAAGTGCTCGATTTTTTCTGCTCGCAATGCCATTTTGTTGAGGTGAATAAGGTGTTGTTGTTTCATGTCTAATTCCATGTTCGACACATAATTCAAGAAATGGTGATTCATATTCACCTCCACGATCACTTCCTAACATCTTAATTTTCTTGTTGAGTTGATTCTCAACTTCATCTATACCTATTATAAAAGTGTGAATAGGTTTTTAGGTTTCTTGAAAATTTTGATTTGCCAAAAATGTCCTCATGGTAAAGTTAGCTTTAAGGATAATTAAGTAGTTTTTCATATTGATTTTGATTTTATTTGTTTAATAATATTGACAGTGTCTCTTTATATTCCAAACCCTTCTTATATGATTTATTTCAATTTTAATTCTTAAAATAATTTAAATATTTAGATAATATTTATTTTATATTATACTAGATATCGAGAGCTTTCCAACCATAAGTCATAAGCATATATAAAAGACTTCATATGAGAGAATTTTAGCCATTTAAAGTTGAGTGCTATGCAAAATACACATTTATAATATCTTTCTTTAATTTTCTAAATAATTAAATACATCAAAAAAGAAAAAAGAGTATGAATTTACAGCAAAATGAAGAGAAAAATAAATAAAAATATTAATATTATTTTATTCAAAATAAATTGCACGACAAAATACATTTTTAAACTTCCTATTGATTGAGAATATCCATACTATAATAAATTTATCATCTATCACACACTCTAAATTGTGAGACAAAATTATTTTTTGTTGGAGTAAATGATACATTTTTAGGCATGGGAAGATGAAAATTCGCGACTATTGAAAATTTCAAGAAATTTTATGCTTTTCCCATAAAAAATAATTAGTTTTTAAGATATATAAGTTAAATATAAATTTTTACTAAAATTTTGAATAAATATTATTTTGTTTCCAAGATCTATTCATTAATCTTTATGTATGTTTTTCCCGTAATAATGGATATATTGTTCAACATGATTTAGATTCAATTATTAGTTTATTTTATTCATGTATTCTTTTGATAAAAAAACTCGATCATTGTGACAATGTAAAGTTAAATTTGCAAAAAAATATATTATAAGTACATACTCAAGAATTTAAAAATGAAATAAACTTGACTAAAAGTTATGTGTTTGAAATTAATGAAATGAT
This sequence comes from Rehmannia glutinosa, assembly GCA_016081115.2. Classification (NCBI taxonomy): domain Eukaryota; kingdom Viridiplantae; phylum Streptophyta; class Magnoliopsida; order Lamiales; family Orobanchaceae; genus Rehmannia; species Rehmannia glutinosa. The sequence continues at coordinate 63,962 of JABTTQ020002908.1, read as the reverse complement.
ATTTTAAATCTCAAAGTGAAGTGGATGAAATGAGTAATATTTATTTAATTTTTATCCACAACTATATATTTATATTTTTTTAATTTTTTAAGGGTTGGCATATATATCTCTATTGGTAAACTAAATACTTAAAAAATGAAAGAAAAATAATTTTACAAAAAAAATTACAATAACTATATAAAACAGTTAATACTAAGAATTTTGAGGCTAAATTGAAAATTGAGAACTAATTTTTCTTTAACATTTATTTATGCACTTATTTATTTTTTTATGGATGCACCATTTGAACTTTCAAATCCTATAATTTAGATTCATTTATCAATTTTAATAATATATCATTATATATTCTTTTAGTTAAATAAGCCCGTAAATATGATAATAAAAACATGAAATTAACTATAAAAGATACTTAAAAGGATAAATATTTATTCTCAAACTTAACAAAATGCAATTATAAATTATATTTTAATATGATGGTATAGAGAGCGGAAAATATATTTTTAATTTTAATTTTATTTTTCTTGGAATAATAAATTTTTATTTAATAGGATGAAAGGTCTAACAAGTTTGGATAAAAAAAAAGAAAATAAGTTATTTTATTGTAGAAAAATATTTTATTTTTAAATTATAAATAAGAAGTCAATATGACTTTTAATAATCTTATTCTATATTACATATCGGAATTTTAATTTAGATTGAAATTATTGTTCCTATTTAGTCTTTCTATTATATGGTAGTTTTTTTTTTTTATTTATTACTTATATAGAGGTGTATTGGTTGAAAACAACCGCATCAATAAATAGACTTTGATTTTAAAAAAATAAAAACTAATATAATAGATTTAAATAAAATACAACTAAAATAGTATATATGTATATATATATATATATACTATTGTAAGAATGGTAGAAGAAATATTGAAGAGAAATCACTTACATATGTACATATTAACATGTATGACAATACTTAACTTTGCTTAAAACTTACATACACCATTAATAAATTATATAATTTTAGATAAAAAGATATATATTATATTATTTATGTAGTGAAATAATCTAACTTAACAAAAAATAATGTAATATAATATGGAAACAAGAATCAAAACCTGAAAATTTAAAGAAATATATATATATATATGCTAAGAAAAACTATAAAAATAATAATCTGACATTTATATCATAAGTACATATTTTATAATCTACATGTTGATATGCTAATCTTTTACCTAAAAATATTGTATTAACTTATGCACAATAAGTATAAAACTTGATATTTGAATTTTAGGCGTCGACCACAACATTACATTTGAGTGAAAAAATTATCAAAAAGTTTATTTATGGATCAAAGTAATTTATTTCTTCTTATTCCAAAAATAAACATGATTTTGAAAATAAATTGTTCATTATAATTTAAATATTAATTTCATTAACAAAAGCAATTGATTTTAGTCACCTTTAAATCTTGAGTCTCTTTGAAGATATAAGCACTATACTTTAATTTTTATATATATAAAAAATAATTATGATTTTGATCTCACATTTTGTAGTGTACATATATATGTATTATTAAAGTAATAATATAAATTTTGGTCAGACATTATTTTCATAGTTATGCATTTTAAAACATGTCCATCTCTTTAACAATTTAATTTTTAAACTGATTATTTTTCAAGTGCAACCAGATTTTTTTGTAAATGTTAAATTAACAAAGATCTAAATAGCATTTTTCATGTTTTTCTTCTAAATTTTACTATGACGGATATACCATTTTTTAATCCTTTTTACTTTTAACCTTTTTTATATTATATTTTATTTTGTTAAATAAAATTCTATCTATGAATAACAATATACATACATACAATTAATAAATAAAAAAGTTGTGATGGAATATCAAGAGACAAAAAAGAATAATAATTTGAGTAAGATTTGAAAAGTTATATTTATTCCCTTCTTTAGAGTTCAAAAGTAAAATTGTAAACATTCATATATAAAATTCTATATATGAATAATAATAATCCTTTAATCAAATGCTCAAATGTATATATTGATATTCTTCAACATCAAATTCATCATCCGTAAAACTGATTTAATATTAGGTCGAATATTTAAATTTATGAAGATATTTATTTTTAAGATTTTAAGCATTCAAATACATGCATTATACTTTTGTAAATTGTATTGTAAATTTTATGCTACATTGAAAGATGCTCACCGACAAAGATAAATGAATAAAATGATTTTTTTATGCTTAAGACAATAAAAAGATAGCTTATCAATTTATATATGATGTTTTTTCGATTTTACAACAACAAAAAAACATAATAAATTGAGACTGTATTTTGCTCGAAAATGTCACATGCATAGAACATAACAACTAAAAAGTGAGGAGATTTTTGGTTATGCCATATTTATAAAAATACTATAGCTTAACCAATATTTTACTATTTATTTGACACACTTCTATATTATTATATTCTATATTCTATAATTTCGTTGTAAAGCTCTAAATGATGGGTTATACTTTGAATATGCTCCATTGGATGAATTTTTAGAATATAAAGTGATTTTTTGAAAGAAAACAACATAAAAGACGTAATTGAGGTTATTCATATAATTTATTTCAATATACTAATTAATAATTTTTACCGCTATTAAATTTATCATTACTATATTACATAACTAATTTTTGATACGTAAATTAATTAGAATAACAATTAGTCACATCAAGACACACTCAATAATAAAAATATTATGTGGAAATAATAAATTTATGATATCGTGCATGCTCTTAATGATAATAGAATAGAACATAAATATTGTTAGAAACTCAATAATTCTGATTTCTATGATGTGGTTATGTCGTTTATTTTATATATAAATGTGATTATTCTTTCAAATTGAATTAATTTATTGATTGTTTTCAATTACAATTGATTAGTCTATTTTATCTTCATTTATGTTATATAAATAATTAATTTAATCATAGAGAACATGAGAAAATTGGAATATAGTCGAGTGGTAAATACTTCCATCCCAAATAGAGGTGTGGGATTTGATTCCCATCATTCTTAACAAAAATTGGAGCTAAGCTTCTAAACATAAAATAGAATTTTACTTTCTCATCGTTCTTAACAAAAGCGGCACATGTGATGAATGAAAAATCAATCTTGTAGTCAAACCGATTGAAAAGTTCACACACATTAGAAAATGAAGTAAAAGAGAAATACATCCATACGTCAACCAATCATGCCTGGCTAAAAGTGTATTAAAAAAACATTGCAAAACAAATCTCAAAGCTAAGTATGAAGAAGAAGTAGACACTCAAAAATAAACAAGATGCATTAATTTAAAACTCGTCTTGAATATATATTTTTAAATTTTTATGTAGATTACTCATCAGCTTTTTAATATCCATTGTACTTTGTTGAGTGATAATATCATTTAAGTATCATGTTTTTAGTCCAAAATATCTTAACCATATTTCACCGACAAATAAGATTAAATTTAGTTTTTGCAAACTTTGTTTTAGGATCAAAATACATGAATGACATTTATTATAAATACAAAAATATAATAAAAATTGATGCCAATTGATAGATTTAATTTGAGTTAAATTAATAAAACTATTTGGTTCACGTGCAACGACGCTCACCTTACTAGTTTTTATAAAGAACAAATTTCTCTATAGTTTCATCTTTACTTTTAAGAAGATACACATAGCAAAACTCTGTGCTATCATCAATAAAACTAATGAAGTACTTATTGCCACCACATGTTTGGATCGATTTCAAATTACACACATCATCCGAATTAAATCAAGTGGTTCATTATTTCTTTCAATATAATTAAATGATGTCCTTGTTGACTTTGTTTCAACATAAGTTTCACACTTGTGCTTGAAATCAATGTCGAATATTGGTACACAATTCAAGTTAATTAATCTACATAGAGTATCATAATTAACATGTCCTAGTCTATCATGCCATAAATTGAAAGACTTAAGCAAGTAAAACAAAAAATTATTCATTTCACTACTTTTGGTTTAACAACCATTACATTGAGCTTAAACAACCCATCGCTTGCATAACCTTTACCAACAAACCCTCTATTTTTCAACAAAGTTACAACACCGACTCAAAAACAACGCGAAAACATGCTTATCTAAAAGCGTTCATACACCAAATTCTTGCGAATGTCCGGCACAAATAACACATTATTAAGAGTTAGTTCCTTTCTGACGTCATCTTCAAGACCACTTTTTCTTTACCTTTGACCTCGGAGGTAGTTTGAATTCCCATGTACAATTTCTCACCATCTTGATTGCCTCAAAGTAACTAAACATTTCTTTGAAGAATAAATGTGCCTAGTAGTACCAGTCAATCCACCACTGTTTTGGATTTGAACCTATCAAGTTCACCTCGAGATCACTGCAAAATTGATTCATATCCGACACTTCTTGAGAAAGATTTTCAACTATGTTAGCTTTATGTTCTTCTTTTTGGCTTCTTGCATCAAGCCTTGTGACTCTTGTCACCACAATTAAAGCAATTTCCTTCAAATTTCTTCATGAGAACGCCTCTTTTTGGTCCCATATTATTGAACCATTTACAATTTTTTCGAATATCTTTTTGCCTTTGGAGCTTTGGTAATGCTCCACAACATTTGATTGAACAACTTTCTTTCGAACTTATGTTATCTTCCTCAATCAAGCCTAACAACAAGTCCTTCAACGTTCATTTCCTTTGTTTTATGTTTTAGATAGTTCTTGCAATCTTTCCAAGCTGGTGGCAGTTTTTCAATTATTGTCGCCACTTGGAAAGTTTCACTAATTATCATTCCCTCGGCATGAATTTCATGTAAGATTACCTGAAGTTCTTGCACTTGACTTATCACAGTTTTGGAATCAACCATTTTAAAGTCCAGAAATGGTCAATAATAAACTTTTAGCCCCCGCATCCTCGGACTTATATTTGTGGTCAAGAGACACCCACAATTCTTTAGCATTCGTTTAGAGCTATACACAACGAATCGCTAATCCATTCATGACATAATTCCTGCAAAGGAAGTCGGCATGATTCCAAGCATCCACTACATGAACGACTTGATCATCAGTTTCATCCTCACTAAGTTGTGGAGGATCTTCAGTCAAGAACCGTGCCAAGTTTAAGGTGGTTAAGTAGAAAAACATTTTCTATTGCCACCGTTTAAAATTCAATCTGTTAAACTTTTTCGATTTTTCACTATGATTAACCGACACATTAAGTGTGGGGTAGGCTACAAAGTCGGTGTCTGTACAACAGGGTTAGACCCACCACTGTATACTACAAAAACTGGTGTTGGCACAACGGGGTTAGACCCGCCACTGTTTGATTCAGATGTCATTTCTAAAATAAATAAAACAAGAAGTTTAGCACTTCGATAAATCAATCGAAACAAAACCGTTAAGAACAAATTTATTAAAAATGTTCAAGCTTTTAGTATAAGGTCCTTGCAATTTATATTCCAAATAAGCACAGGAATCTATCTTATTAGTCCAAACTTTAGTCCAATCACCCAAAGTATAGTCCAATCAATCAAAAGATTAGTCCAAAGTATAATCCAACCAATCCAAATTGTAACTTTCCTTCTCCAAATACCATATGTATTAAGGGGGAATTTTTAATTACCCATTATGGATAGTGGGTATTCTTTTCTACCCATAGACATAAGAAAATCCTTTTCTACCCATAGACATAAGAAAACTCTTTTCTACCCAATTTGACAAAAATACCCTCCTTTAATTTGAAGATTTTGAATTTTGAAATTGATGCAATTAATGCATTCCTTGAAAATCGTGTACACTTCCTCCCAAATACACACACACACTTATGTATAAAATCGTATGCCCATACTTGTGCTCTATCGTGCCCATATCGTACAACCCCCATGTACATATACATAAAAAAGGCACGATATACTTTGAGGCACGAAATATATCGTGCCTAATTTTAATCGAGGCACGAAATATATATCGTGCCTAATTTTAATCGAGGCACGAAATATATCATGCCTAATTTCAATCGAGGCACGAAATATATCGTGCCTAATTTTAACCGAGGCACGAAATATATTGTGCCTTTTTATGTATATGTACATATTCTAAAAAATTGTCTATTAATTTTGAAAATTGTTTCAATAAAATTTAAAAATATTTGTAATTTATTAAAAAATGTCAAAAATCCACAAAATCATTTTAAAATTTAAATATTAAAATTTATAATTTATTTTAAAAATAGAAAAAGAATTGAAAAAATATATAATTTATAATTATTTTAAAATCTAAATATTATAATTTATTTTAAATATGAAAATTAAAAAAATACACCTTTTTTAAACATTTGCCATTATTTAAAATATGGAAATTTATTTAAAAGTCTCAAAAATTGTTCAACAATATGAAAATTGGATTAAAAAATGAAAATCATTGAAGGCTTTCAAAAAATTTACCAAAAAATCGATTTTTATAAAATCCAAAAAGGGAGTAGAGAGAAAAAATAAAGAGATAGAGCCCCACCCCCACTTACTTTTGCATTTAAAATACAAGGGTATCTGGGTAAAATCGTTCCGCTAGAGAATTTTTTTTTGACCAAACACGCGATTGTTTATGAAAATTTTCGGAAAATATACTATTCTCTCACTTTCACTTTTTCTCATTTTTTTTCTTTCACCAATCACATCTACACATTTTTTCACAAAAAACTAATCATTATTACACATTCTCCCACAAATTTCACTATTCACTCACTCACACATTTCTAACTACCAATCACATCCAATCATTATTTTACTATTTTTAAATCAAATCAACTTTCATTATTACATATCCATTCACACTCTCAAAATTTTCCAAAAACTTTCATCGATTTTTTTTTTTTCACTATTCTCACATGTCGAAAAACTCTTTGTCCTATCATAAGTGGGTATTTCCCACAATTTCCTCTATGTATTAATCTTTTTAGCCCAAAATAATCCAGACCAACCGAATGTAATTAGCTGTAAACCTCTTTGAATGAAACATATATAATCCAATTTGCAAAGAGTTACAATCACCAAATCAAATTTTAGTTGCTAATCGTATGCAAAGCATTTGATCTTAATAGTCAATTGCTAATTAACATTATGCAAAACTAGAATTTAAGAACCAACATAATAGTTAAGGTTTTTTTCTTTTTTTTTAAAACAAATTATCCAACTAATCAGAAATTTTAGAGATAAGTGTTTTTTTAAAAACAAATTATCCAACTAATCAGAAATTTTAGAGATAATATATATATGATTTGGTTCAAATGGGACAATCAAGACAGTAGAGATTTATTTTAACTGTTGCATTCCAAAATTGGTACTTTTTAAATATAGTGGTTTAATTTGATTAATTTATTTGAAATCTGTTTTTATAGTTTTATATTCCATTATATTTGAATCCTAAACGCAATCCACCAGGCACCAACGGTAAGAAATAGGCGAAATATAACGGGGCCACATTTTAAGAAAATGTTATTGTGAATTTGTGAAATCGACAAAAATGAACAAATCCATCTGTATTTAATTTCTTTAATACACAATTACTTGAAGGTTCACTTACAATATTTGATAGTCCATCGTTTACACAAAATTTACGTGAAAAGATTCATAAAATATATAAGTTGTAGAAAAAAGATTAAAGCTTGAACCAATCCACAAATATCGGAAGCAATTACAAACACAAATCCTAAAAATCGATGATCATCAACTAATTCATCCCAACTTGTAAAATTAGTGATTTAAATCGATTGTTAGTTACTAAAAATAAACCCCAATTTTAACTAACTTCACTCCCCACCCCACAAATCTTCCATCAACATCGGAATCCCAAAATGAGCTCAACCTAAAACACCAATTTCTGCAAACACCAAAAAGAAAGAAAGAGAAAAGAAAAATCACCAGAAAAATGCTTGTTAATCTTTCCATGGACAATCAGTGAACCCCCTAATTTCTCTCACATTCTTTGTATAGCCCATCGTTCTCATATCCCAATCCTCCTCCACCAGGAGGTGCAGTTCCAGATATGGAAAACACACCACCACCGCGGCGCCGCCTACCACCGCCGTCCTCCGCCACGGTGACCCTCCTCCTGGTTCTTTTTTTCTCTCTTATCTCAAACGACATCGTTTCAACCCACGCCGCGAGAGTGAACGCCCCAGCAAAATCCGATTCCTTTACCCCGCCCGATAATTTCCTAATCGACTGCGGAAACTCCGGCTCCACCACCCTCCCCGGAAATCGCGTTTTCCTCGGCGATCAAGAGACCAGCAAGTATTTATCCTACAACGGCCAAGACATCCAGGTCTCCGCCCCGGAAGCCGATTCGAAACTCCCATCGGCGATTTACACGTCAGCCCTAGTCTTCGAGAGCGAAGCCACGTACACCTTCCACGTGACCCGACCCGGATGGCACTGGATCCGGCTCCATTTCGCCCCGATCCAGAACAACCAGAGAGATCTGAGAACCGCGAAATTCAAGGTGAGCACAAGCGATAACCTGGTTCTGATCCACGAATTCGAGAATCCACCAAACGCTACGTCGTCGTTTAACGAGTATCTCGTCAATGTCACGACCGAGCGGTTTTCGATTAAATTCGAGCCGGTTCAGGGTAGCGTGGCTTTCGTCAGCGCGATTGAGTTCGTGTCGGCGCCGGATATTCTGATCGGTGACGTGGCCACCGCCGTTTTCCCCAAGGGCGATTACTCGGGGCTGATGGATGTGGCGTATCAGACGGTGTATCGGCTTAATGTCGGCGGGCCGACGATTACGGCTCAGAATGATACCCTAGGGAGAACGTGGGACTCCGACAAGCAGTACCTCGACCCGAAAGTCGTCGGCAGCGAGGTCTCCGTCGAGCCGAAAGTGATCAGCTATCCTGACGGAGAGTCGCCGTTGATTGCGCCGCCGGTGGTTTATGCCACCGCCACCGAGATGGCAAACGCCAATGTTGAGGTGAGCTGTTCAGCTAATTTTGCTTTTGGACGAAGGCTCAATATTTTTAAGAGTAAGAGGGTGTTTGGTTTAAAGAAGTCTTATAAGCAACAAGTCGTTTCAAAAAAAAGAAAAAGCGAGAAATTTCAACTTTCTTTTATAAAAATATTTTATTTTAATAAGTTCCTTTAATTTTTACTATCTAAATTATAAAATTGTTATTACTAACATTTAAAAAAGCAAAAGCTACGTCATTTTATTTTATCCAACCACTTGAACAACTTAAATTACAACATTTTTAAGATAAATTTACAATAATCAATACCTAATTTGTAAAAAAACAGTTATCTTTTATTTTTTTTTTAAAAAAATCTTTATATAGTACAAACGTTGTTGAGGTTTGCATTTATTTAACGAATAACCCCTTCTTTAGGGTATACTTTGTAAAATAAATATAAATATCAAGAGAACAAACATTTGTAATTTTGAAATATAACTTAGTGTAATTGTAATATTTAAAATTAGACATATTTTTAAACACGACAAGAAAATCCCAATTTGACGATAGAATTTACCGAGATAAATAATTTTGTTACTAAATTTTACAATTACCTACAAAATAACTATAAAAATAAAAAATTTATTTTTTCCTCAAATTACACCGACAGTTTTTAATTTAACGACATAAATTAACAATTTTATATTTATAGGTAAATATTTCCTCCAATGATTTTACCCTTATCTTAATACTATATGTAGTTAAACTATTTTTTCTTGCAGAGAAAAGAAGTGGTCTAATAGTCTTTAATGAAGTAATTTCATTATTAATTTTCACCTAATTTTACGTGTTAATTGTTTCAACAAAAGCTTTAAATTGTAGTGGATCAGTGTAAATTTACTGTTATTTTTATGAATTTTTATCACCTTATAATGCAGGTCCCAAGCTTCAATATCTCTTGGAAGATGAAGGTTGATTCTTCATTCCAATATCTCGTCCGTTTACACTTTGCCGATATCGTCAGCAAATCCCCAAATGATCTTTACTTCAACGTATACCTCAACGGAAAACCGGCCATCACCGGTCTAGATTTATCCACAGTGGCCGGCGGTTTAACCTCCGCATATTTCGCCGATTTCGTCATAAACTCGACCATGGTTTCTGGCCTAGACCCACTAACAGTCCAAGTCGGCCCGATGAACGAAAACGCCGGTACCAAAAACGCGCTTCTAAACGGCCTAGAGGTTCTAAAAATGAACAATTCCGTTGGCAGCCTGGACGGAGAATTTGGCGTAGACGGTAAAAAAGCCGATGGTAGTAGCGCCGTTAACGGAACAGTTGCAGCCGTCGGATTCGCCATGATGTTCGGAGCGTTCATCGGTTTAGGCGCCATGGCCGTGAAATGGAAAAAGAGACCTCAAGATTGGCACAAGAGCAAAAGTTTCTCATCTTGGCTATTGCCAATCCATGCTGGTGATACGAGCTTTATGTCCAATAGCAAAACTTCGTTAGGATCTCGGAAAAGCCAAGTTTTTTCGTCGACGATGGGATTGGGACGATATTTCTCGTTTGCCGAGTTACAAGACGCGACGAATAATTTCGACCCCAAGGAGATTATTGGCGTTGGTGGATTTGGTAATGTTTACATCGGAGAAATAGACGACGGGCAAAAAGTAGCCGTTAAACGGGGCAATCCGCAGTCGGAACAAGGTATTCATGAGTTTCAGACAGAGATTCAGATATTGTCTAAGCTTAGACATCGCCATTTGGTGTCTTTGATTGGGTATTGTGATGAGAACTCTGAGATGATTCTTGTTTATGAGTTTATGGCTAATGGTCCTTTTAGAGACCATCTCTATGGTAAGGGTTTGGATCATTTGACTTGGAAACAGAGGTTAGAGATTTGCATAGGGGCCGCTCGGGGTTACATTATCTACATACCGGGCTTCACAAGGTATAATTCATCGCGACGTGAAAACCACAAACATTTTGCTAGACGAGAATTTCATCGCCAAAATGGCCGATTTTGGTCTGTCAAAAGACGCCCCAACGACCGAGCAAACGCACGTTAGCACAGCCGTTAAGGGCAGTTTCGGGTATTTGGACCCTGAGTACTTCAGAAAGCAACAACTAACGGATAAATCGGATGTTTACTCGTTTGGGGTCGTTTTATTGGAAGCCTTATGTGCTCGTCCGGCTATAAACCCGGCATTGCCCAGAGAGCAAGTGAATTTAGCAGAGTGGGCTATGCAATGGAAGAGAAAAGGGTTGTTGGATAAAATCATCGATCCAACGCTCCGCCATATCAATCCCGAGTCGATGAAGAAATTCGCTGAGGCGGCTGAGAAGTGTTTGTCTGAATACGGAGTCGATATAGGCCGACGATGGGCGATGTTTTGTGGAATTTGGAGTATGCGTTGCAGTTGCAAGAAGCTTCATCTCAGGGGAATTCGAGGAAGAAAATAAGGCGCTTAAGAGTCCTGTTGTTTCAACGGCTGCTACTGACAATCATGCTGCTCCTGTTTCAGACAATAATAGCCCAATTTCGACTTCTGAGGCTGGTAATAGAACTCCTGCTGAGGTTCCAGTTATTGAGGAGCACTCTGGAACTGCCATGTTTGCACAGTTTGCTGCTCTAAATGGACGATAAATTGTTTTTGTTTGTTGGATTTGTGAAGTGATTACACATGCAAATTATGCCAAAAAAAAAAAAGAAAGATGATTAGGTGACCAATGTGTGTTCACTTTTATCATATACTGTTGTTGTTCGTTGTTAAGAATTGATTGATATGAATTGAACTTATATAATTTATTAGTATTTGTCTATAGCAATTTCTGTAATACATAGTTTCATACTGTAACTGATTATAAGTTACAAATGAGTATATATAGCCTAATATATCTGTAGAGATGTGAAGAATGTATTTTGATGTTTTATTGGAAAAGAAATGGTAAAATGTATTTTTGGACACTTTTTAATCGTGAATGTTTGTGTGACAATGTTGTTTTTGTTGCGCTTAAAAAGACGGTTTCTGTATATTTTGTTATAATTAAGTGGTGAGGGTATAGCAAAACATAGGATTATTTAATTGAAATCTTAGAGATAACTAAGCAGTTTTCCCAAAACATTATGAGTAGGTCTCCTGCTAGACCGTCTAACGGATCCTAATTCATTGGACGGATCCCCAATTCTAACCCGTTAGGTTCGCAGCCAAAATCCAAACACAAACAAATTCAGATACGCCGTCAATCCTTCATTATGAAGGACGGCAATTTCACAGAACGGGAGGAATGTCAATATTACAACAGAAGTCAGAAGAAATTGCTTAATGACCTATTATCCCGTGCGCTTGAGAAGGAAGATAAAGTTGTTGCATTTGCCACAATAAAAGATGACGATTTTAGGGCATATGTCTTGAATTTTGGCAAAATATGCACGAGTATTGAAGGAGCTAAATCCAAACCCACCATCAACTCTTTTTTCTCTCTATAATGCGCATTGAAATGATTGGGGACAAGAGATAGTGATGATAACATGTGGTTGAAGTGAAATTGGGTAGCTGAAAGCTTATGGCAGAAGTTTTAGTAGACGACGATTTCACGGGATAGGGCGAACTTTAGATGTTGTCCGCACTGTTGTATTAATGCATTTCTTCTTCATCATGGAGCAAAATTCCCAATGACCTGGAATGTCTAATACTTTTTAGCGGACCGACTAATACTTTTCTTTGGGACTACTAAAGCTTTGTATTAGAAAAATTAATACTTTTTAGGGAAATTACTAAAAATCTTTTAGGAAAAAAAAATCCACCAAAATTGCTCCAATTGCTCAACCTAGAGCAACCTATGTCATTAAGTAAATCCTGAGTTTATTCGATGCCACCCATATGGGGTCATAACCCTTGTATCATCACACACACATACACATCCACATGGGTGTGTGTTTGATCCAAGGGCCATACACCCATAGGCGGATCCACATAGGGGCTGCACTTAGCTCAAGCCCAGTGCAAATTTTCAAAACCTTTATTTTTAGTATCATAATTTCTACAATATTCAAAATTACCCCCCCAAAAAAAAAAAAATTAATGCAAAACCCAAGTCGGTCCTAATATCCAATTCAATTTAAAAATCAAGAATGAATGATGTAAAACTTTTGTGTTATCCTGAGATAGATGCTATATTTAATATATATTTGTGATTTTTAAACTAATTTATGATCCTTATATATCATTTGTATACTTATTATATCATTACTTTTAAACTAAAATGTACTCAAGCGCTTTATCGGATTGGCGATCGACCCCATAAATCAACACGAGTCTTTGCTAGACGTTTTGTACTCGCCACGCGCTCCTTGAAAACTTCCCAGAGGTCACTCATCCCATGTCTACCCCAGGCCAAGACGCTTAACCTCGTAGTTTCTATGTAATGGACACCAAAAAGAAGATGCATATATTGGTATAGGTAGTTCATATCAAATCTTTTAAGCTCTCATCTAATCAGTGCAATCTAGCGTTCACGAGTTCGAATCGCAGTCGCCCGCACCTCTTTTAAAGCCCATTGCAGCGGATCTTTGAACCAAAGCCCAACAATCCCTTCCCAACACTTGCCTACATCTCGGCTCCAAAGTCTTAGCAAACTCATTGCCCGCCAAACTTCCTCGCTTCTAACGCCAACTACTTCAATTCAAGTGTCGCATCACACCAATCTCCTAGTTCCGCTACCCAAATGACCTAAACCTTCGCCTCCTGTTTACCTCAATTCCGCCACCTAGCAACCTATCTTCGCCTCCGTACGTTTAACTCCGCTACGACAAAGATCTCGCCCACCGCTCCCAGCAATCTCCACTACAAAAAGTGCTTCCAAGGGCATTCGAACTCGTGACCTACTCGTACCAATTATTGGACCTCAAGCGCTTTATTGATTGACGACTTTCCCCACAAACCAACACGAGTCTTTTTCTAAAGACGCTTTTGTTCTCACTCACACGCTCACCAAAAACTTCCCAGAGGTCACCCATCCCATGTCTACTCTGGCCAAGCATGCTTAACCTCGTAGTTTCTATGTAATGGGCACCAAAAGATAAATCTGTTGGTATAGGTAGTCCATATCAAATCGTTTAAGCTCTCCTCTAACTGTGCAATCTAGCGCTCACGAGTTCGAATCGCAGGCCGCGCCTCGCACCTCTTTTAAAGCCCATTGCAGGCAGGATGCTGAATTAAAGCTCAACAATCCCTCTCCCAAAGACTGCCATCATCTCGCTCAGTCTTAGCAACCTCCACTGCCCGCCAAACTTTCTCAGTTCTAACGCCAACTACTTCAGTTCAAGTGTCGCGTCACGCCAATCTCCTAGTTCCGGCCACCCAGCAACCTAAACCTTTAGTTCCAGTCTATTTACCTCAGTTTCGGCCACCTAGCAACCTACCTTCAGTTCTGGTACGTTTACCTCCACTACGCCAACATCTCAGTTCTACCGCTCCTAGCAATCTCCACTACAGCGTGCTTCCAAGGGCATTCAAACTCGTGACCTGCTCTGATACCAGTTGTTGGACCTCAAGCGCTTTATTGGATTGACGATTGTCCTCACAAACAAACACGAGTCTTTTCTAAAGACGCTTTGTTCTCACTCACGCGCTCCCGGAAAACTTCCCAGAGGTCACCCATCCCATGTCTACTCCAATCCAAGCATGCTTAACGCCGAGTTTCTATATAATGGGCACCGAGAAAAGAAGATGCATCTATTGGTATAGGTAGTCCATATCAAATCTTTTAAGCTCTCATCTAATCAAGGCAATCTAGTGCTCACAAGTTTGAATCGCAGTCGCGCTTCTCGCACCTCTTTTGAAGCCCATTTTAGGCGGGATATTGAACCAAAGCCCAACAATCCCCTCCCAAAGACTGCCAAAGATCTCGACTCGGTGCTTAAGAACCTCCGCCGCCGCGCCAAACTTCCCCGGGCCTAACGCCAACTACTTGATTCAAGTGTCGTGTCATGCCAACCTCCTAGTTCCGCCACCCATCAACCTACACCATCGCGCCGATCCCCATTTTTACCTCATTTTCGCCACCGCAACCTACATTCAATTCTCGTCCATTTTCCTCCTCTACGCCAAAGATCTCGGTTCCACCGCACCTAGAATCTCCATTGTAGCGTGCTTCCAAGGGAATTCGAACTCGTGACTGCTCGATACTAGTTGTTTGACCTCAAACACTTTATTGGATTGACGATCGTCCCCACAAACCAACACGAGTCTTTTTCTAGCACGCTTTGTTCTCACTCACGCCGTTCCCCGAAAACTTCCCAGAGAGGCCACCCATCCCATGTCTACTCCGGCCAAGCATGCTTAACCTCGTAGTTTCTATGTAATGGGCACCAGAAAACAAGATGTATCTATTGGTATAGGTAGTCCATATCAAATTTTTTTAGCTCTCCTCTAACTGTGCAATCTAGCGCTCATGAGTTCGAATCGCAGGCCGCACCTCGCACCTCTTTTAAAGCCCATTGCAGGTAGGACGTTGAACCATAGCTCAACAATCTATCCTCCCAAAGACTGCCAAAGATCTCACCTCCAAAGTCTTAGCAACCTCCGCTGCCCGCCAAACTTCCTTAGTTCTAACGCCAACTACTTCAGTTCAAGTGTCGTGTCAGGCCAACCTCCTAGTTCCGACCACCCATCAACCTACACCTTCAGTGCCAGTTTGTTTACCTCGCCCGCCACCGGCAATCTACCTTCGCTTCGTCCATTCACCTCCGCTTACGCCAAAGATTTTAGTTCCACCGCTCCTAGCAATCTCCGCTGCAGCGTGCTTTAAAGGGAATTCGAACTCGTGACATGCTCTGATACATTTGTTGGAGCTCAAGCGCTTTATTGGATTAACGATCGTCCCCCACAAACCAACACGAGTCTTTTCTAGCACGCCTTTTTCTCACTCACGCGCCCTCCGAAAACTTCCCGGAGGTCACCCACCCATGTCTACTCCAGGCCAAACATGCTTAACCTCAAATTTTCTATGTAATGGGCACCGAGAAAAGAAGATAAATCTGTTGGTTTAGGTAGTCCATATCAAATCTTTTAAGCTCTCCTCTAATCACAATCTAGTGCTCACGAGTTCGAATCACAGCCGCGTCTTGCACCTCTTTTTAAAGCCCATTGCAGGCGAGGATCTTTGAACCAAAGCCCAACAATCCCCTCCTGAACTCCGCCCGCATCTCAACTCCGGTGCTTAACAACCTCCGCTATTCGCCAAACTTCCTCAATTCTAACGCCAACTACTTGATTCAAGTGTTGCGTCACGCCAACCTCCTAGTTCCGCAACCCAAACACCTACACCTTTAGTTCCAAATGTTTACCTCGCCCGCCACTGAAACCTATCTTTAGTTCTAGTCCATTTACCTCCGCTTACGCCAAAGATCTCGCCCCACCGCTCCTTGCAATCTCCTCTCGTAGCGTGCTTCCAAGGGAATTCGAACTCGTGACTGCTCGATACTAGTTGTTGGACCTCAATCTCTTTATTGGATTGACGATCGTCCCTATAAACCAACACGAGTCTTTTTCTAAAGACGCTTTGTTCTCACTCATGTGCTCCCCGGAAAACTTCCCGGGAGGTCACCCATCTCATGTCTACTCCGAGGCCAAGCATGCTTAACCTCGGAGTTTCTATGTAATGGGCACCGAAAAAAAGATGAATCAGTTGGTATAGGTAGTCCATATCAAAACTTTTAAGCTCTCTTATAACTGTGCAATCTAGCGCTCAGGAGTTCGAATCGCAGGCCGCGCCTCGCACCTCTTTTAAAGCCCATTGCAGGTAGGATCTTGAACCAAAGCCCAACAATCCCCTCACAAAGACTCCACTTCTCGCCTCCAAAGGTGTTTAGCAACCTCCGCTGCCCGCCAAACTTCCTCAGTTCTAACGCCAACTACTTCAGTTCAAGTATCGCGTCACGCCAATTTCCTAGTTCCAGCCACCCAGCAACTTAAACCTTCAGTTCCAGTCTGTTTACCTCAGTTCCGATCACCTGGCAATCTACCTTCAGTTCTGGTCCGTTTACCTCCGCTACGCCAGCATCTTAGTTCTGTAAGTCCAAACGGCTACGATAATCTAGAGGGGGTGAATAGATTATTTCCATTTTCTCGATTATGCCCTCCTTTTCGAATCAAACAAGCCAAGACAAGAATGAAGGTGCGGGAAGTAAATAACACGCGTCGATTTATAGAGGTTTAACCCACCTAGGGCCTAATCCTCTACCACCCCAGTATCTCCGGGTGGATTTCAAAAACAAAAACGATTTTATTAATTACCACAATTAATACAACATCACCTTACAACACCTCTTTGGAGATTACCACAATCTCCCTTGAAGATTATCACAATCTTCAACGGCACCTTGTGAAGATTACCACAATCTTCAACCTTGAAGAACACCAAATTCTTCAACACCTCAAAGAGCACCACACTCTTCAATAAGAAGATTACCACAATCTTCTTGCACCTAACACCTAGATCACTCAAGTGTGTTCTTACCACAAGAACACTCACAAGGATATCTTGTGTTGAATGATGACCACAAAAATTCAAGATTACAACTCTATAATGAACAATACAATTATGAGTGTAAGTGTAATCAAGAATTAAGCCCAGACCTCAAGATGTGAAAGTGCAAGACCTAGGCTATTACAACAAGAATATTGAAATAGAAGAACAAAAGTGTTTGCTTGAATGTATCTTGTTGTGTTGTAATATTCTCTCTTGTTGTGTTGTTTCAATTCTTCATCTATTTATAGGAGATGTCTTGAACTTGATAGGCTCCTCCTAGGAGATTGAAATCTGTAAAAAATTGCAAGACAATTGAAGAATATAGTTGTTAGAAATCAATTCCACAATTTAAGGAATTTTTATCTGCTGCACAACGGTTAGAATTTTGCTGTCAAACAATAGGGCGACCGGTCGCACAGAAATAGACGTTGAAAATAAAACCTTTAATTTTACACAGGCGGCCGTCGATGGGGGTCCAACCGACCCTGTGTTGAACCTGGCGAGCTCCTCAAAAATAGAAGTCACGAGTTATGTCTCAAACCATTCTCTTCCAGGCACCTCGACCGACCACTGGCAACCTGCCGACGCCCGTGTCGACCTGGCCGACCTCTTCCATTTTATTTCAATTGCGTTTTCTATTTCAAAACATATCTTTAGGTACGGGTTGCCCTATAGGGCGACCGGTCCAAAGCGAAACGGAAGTGTTGTCCAATTTTTATCGAAAATAAACTTCAAGAAATACTACGAAAAATTAGTAAAAACATTTTAAAACAATCGGGAGTATTTGGACAACATTTTCAAACATTGTTTTGGTGTAAAAACACTTTAAAACAAAATCATCAAAATCATGATAAAAACATTTATCAAACAAGTTCCACCGCTCCTAGCAATCTTCATCAGCGGCGTCTTCCAAGGGAATTCGAACTCATGACCTGCTCTGATACCAGTTGTTGGACCTCAAGCGCTTTATTGGATTGATGACTTTCCCCACAAACCAACACGAGTCTTTTCTAGCACACTTTGTTCTCACTCACGCGCTCCCTGGAAAACTTTGCAAGAGGTCACCCATCCCATGTCTACTCCAAGCCAAACATGCTTAACCTTAGAGTTTCTATGTAATGGGCACCATAAAAGAAGATGCATCTATTGGTATAGGTAGTCCATATCAAATCTTTTAAGCTCTCCTCTAATCGTGCAATCTAGTGCTCACGAGTTCGAATCGCAGCCGCACCTCGCACCTATTTTAAAGCCCATTGCTGCAGGATGTCAACCAAAGCCCAACAATCCCCACCCAAAGACTCCAAAGATCTCAACTCCGATTAACTTAACAACCTCTGTTGCCCGCCAAACTTCCTCAGTTCTAACGCCAACTACTTCAATTCAAGTGTCGCGTCACGCCAACCTCCTAGTCCAGACCACCTATCAACCTACACCTTGATTCCGATCTATTTACCTCGATTCTAGCCACCGAAACCTATTTTTAGTTCTGTCTGCTTTTACCTCCGCTACGCCAAAGATCTCGCCCCACCGCTCCTAGCAATCTCCACTGCAGCGTGCTTCCAAGGGAATTCGAACTCGTGACTTGATCTGATACTAGTTGTTGGACCTCAAGCACTTTATTGGATTGACGATTGTTCCCATAAACCAACACGAGTCTTTTCTAGCATGCTTTGTTCTCACTCATGCGCTCCCTGGAAAACAGCCCAGGAGGTCACTCCAGGCCAAGCATGCTTAACCTCAGAGTTTCCATGTAATGGGCACCAGAAAAGAAGATGAATCTGCATTGGTATAGTAGTCCATATCAAATCTTTTAAGCTCTCCTCTAATCAGGCAATCTAGCGCTCAGAGTTTAAATCGCAGATGTGCCTCGTACCTCTTTTAAAGCCTATTGCAGGCGGATGCTGAACCAAAGCCCAACAATCATGTAGGTCCCAAGGATGTAAGTAAGGTTTAGAAGGGGGGTTGAATAAACCTTACCAACTTTTCGATTTTAGTCCTTTTAAAATTATTACGAGTTAATACACAAACCTAAGTCCTTGAGGAACAACTAAGTTAGTTAATCAAAGAGTTAGCCACTCAAATGCACTTTCGATAGAGTCATGATAGAATAACTCACTTGTTTAGTCTAAACCTTAACTTGGGTCATGATAAGTTTTTCAAATGGAGACTTAACACCCTTGAATTTGATTTAACTTTGTTTTAACACTTGATTTTAGCACTTAGTAATTTATCGCTTGGATAGAAAATTATCAAATGAGATATAAAATACGTGTGCAAGAATGTAAATATCTTTGAAATATAAATGACACAAGTAAATTTTATAGAGGTTCAAGATGGGGTAATTATTCTACTCCTCTCTTCTCCAACTCTTGGAGGAATCCACTAAGTAATGATCAATTTACAAAGTGGTTATCGGTCTAGAGACAAGTCTTGATCACACACTAACTTGCTCCTTGGACTCGATCCTAGAGATGCTTTGGTCACACAAATTGTGGCTTCTCGTCCGACTCGACCTTCTTCTTCACAGGCGGTACCGCTTTACTATTTCACTCACTTTCTCAAGCTTCTTGGATTTGATCACGAAGCCCTCCAATAACTTGAGATTGGTTCGACCTTGAACCTTCCTACAATCCTCCTTGGAAAGTAGACCCGTTTTTGATTCTTCAAAGGTCTCTTCTTCAACAAATTTGAAGTTGTCTTTCCTTCCCCACTTGTGTTGGATCGATTTCCTTCGAGATTTAGGCTTGAGGATTTTGCTTGAATAACTTGAGAATATTTTGCAGTTACAGATTTGAATATTGATTGCTCGTTTGTGGTTCGTAACCTTTTCTCAATGAGATTCCTAAGCCTTTTATAGTGAATTTTAGAAATCGCACGTTGAAGAGATAGACGATTTTCAAATGTCACTTGTGTTCGCTTGCCTTGTCTTGTTGCGTCCTTGATGTTGACATTTCCTCGTATTTAATGTCTTGGCAAAGATTGCGGCGTATATGACATTTGGTGATGTGATTCCCATTGGTTTGTGCCTTTTGCACACAATCGAACTAACACTTTATCTCTTACAACTTTAACAGTTACTATTCTCGAGTAACATTCTTGACTTTCATCAACGGATCTCGTTGATTGTCTTGACTTGATCATAGCCTTTTATTCCCTGGTGACTTTGAGTTAGCTTCCAATCAATGGATGACTCATCCGCCACTTCAAATTGAGACATGGCTTCTTGAGTTGACTTGATCGACTCTTCACACAAATTGTTTCACAGTACGATACTCCTTCAATCGAGTTCTTGACATTTCTTCCTTGACATACTCGAAACTTCTCAATGCTAAAATTGGGTGCCAGCTTTCTAGTTTAAGTTTTACATGGCATCATCAAAATCTAAACAATAAATTTCCCAATAATTTCCCCCTTTTTGATGATGCCAAAACTTAAAAACATTAAATAAAATGTAAACAACACAGATACATACAGGCAATGCAGAAACAAAGAATGTATGTGTTGAATAGATCATTTTATTGATCATATCATTCTTGTCCTTTACACAACTGTTTACAAGGTGTATCAGAGCATACTCATATCTAGCAAACTACACATATCTATGCCAGGATACAGATACAAAGTGAGATGATTCAAAAACACTTTTACAGAGCGTACAGATGACTTACTAAAATGTATTTACAAAAGTAAAATACATGAAGGGTTCACAGCAACTCTTCATCACCTTCGCTGCCTCCTTCTTTCCTCTTGATTCTGTCATCATCGCCTCTTTTTCTTTTCTTTTCTTCTTCACTGCTTTTTTCTTTTTTCATAAGCTCTCTTCGTAGCATCGTATTTTCGCTTCCTTTCTTGCCTCTCTTGCCATAGTTGATCTTGTCTTTTGTTCTCCTCTTCAATTCTCTTCACATATTCAAGATTCTTTCTAGCCACTTCCAGATTGCTCTTCGCATCATACGACCCGAGATCCTTCCCTCTTGCCTGGATCTACGTATTCAATATTTTGGGCAAAGGTCTAGGTCGAAACCTCTTCCTCCACCACTTCTTCCTTTTTCTCTCGGGTGTATATCGTACATGAGTCTTTTGTTTACCAGTTGAATGGTCGGGTAGTCCTATCTCATCGCCTTCTTCATATAGCTTTAGACCTTCTCCTAGTACAGATCCCATGCTTGGGCTAACGGTATGTTCTTGAAATAGCCTTCGACCGAGAGTTTGAAATTCTTCAACCGATCTTGCTCGTTTCCGCTCATCCTGAATGGCATCTTGATCCTTTCTCGGAATGCCACGAAATTGTTTCAACATTTCTTCAACGCGGGCATCCGCTTCTCTTGTCGAACTCCTCCATCCCTCGCTTCTACAATTTTTCTTCTCTCGACATGGGCACAACAGAGTGTTGGATCGGCAGAGTCACCGGAAGTTTGCGATTATAGATCTTTGTCACATGACCTTTGCCGAGGGTTTCGCAATCATCGTGGTCAAATCCTTTAACCTTTCCCCTCAACAGCTTATTCATTTCTCCTTCTCAAATACCGTTTCATCCTTTTGCTTATCGGTTGTTTCTTCCTTCAATTTCTCGTATTCTTCTTCCCCTTTTGCATCATCGAAGGAGAGAGAGGAACCCCAGGGAACATTCATGTGAGCATAAAATCCACCGGTTGAGAGTTGGGTTCGCTTAGAGTCCGATGTGGCATGTGCGGTTCGGAATTCTGAGTGAGTGGCCTTCGATTCACCGCCACGGTTTCATTTCAGCCATAAGAAGGTGAACTTCGTATTCATGTTCTCTTCAACATGCGTAATTTTTTTCCGATGAAATTCACGCAGAACTCCATTTCGTTGTATGAGAGACATGCAATCTCTCCATATAGGTATGCATCATCTCGCTTCATGTCAAGATTGTCGGCTCCACACCAAAGATTCTCACATATAGTGCCTTGAAGTAGCGAACTTGCTCGAGACGCATGGCACTCATTGAGACCATTCTCTTATCCCCGACCACCACTCTCTTAAGCCTCTTGTGAGAGTGGCATCTCTCGTATCTAGACGCATGTCGAGAGAGACTTGGTGCCGTTAAATCTTCTCAATCTCTTCACGGATCTTCTTGAAGATTTCACGTATCTCACTGCCGACTTGAGTCACCGCCACTCAGATCGAAGTTGAAATCACCGGCACAATTGAGTCAAGAGGAATTATGGGTTCTACTTGGATAGTGTAGCACTTCTTCTCTCGCAATCTCTTTTTCTAAAGACACAGCTCGAGAGAAAAGGAAATGCATCCTCAAATGCATCATCTCGCACGTGAGATATTGTGTGCGAGGTGGTCACTGCTGCGACTCCGATAGCCTGCGCATTGAAGTTGTTGCGGTAGGGTAGTTGATTATTTTTGCCCACCGATGATGAGCCTCACTGCCTTAATGACTTCCTCGACCTCGATAGGTTTTTCCATTGAGTAGATCGTCCTCGGGTACCAGATATCATCGGCCATCTGATGATGATGAAACCTGGGGCTTGGTTCATCATCAAATTTGAATGTTTGACGAAAGCAGCTTTGAAACTCGACTGACTCGTCTGCGGAAGAACATCCTCAGCTAGGTCCTGTTGTTGTGCAGCAGGGGTGGACTCAACTTCAACTTCAGATCCCAGAAATGATATATCAGGGTTGTCTTGGGAATCATGAAGTGCATTAATCTCCTTCTGAGATTCTTCAATGTGAACCGGAGGGATGTTCTGCATTTCTTTCTCTTTTTACCCAGGGAAGTCTCAACCTCCCTCGGGCCTTCAATACCTTTAGCGCCTCAATCGCATAAAGGCCTTTCTACATTCCCTTCGACAGACGCAGCTTGTCTTAGGGTCTTGGACAAATGGCATCCGAAGGAGTCTCAACCCTTAGACAGCACTTTCAAAGCCCAAAGTGTTAATTCCCGGCTTTTCCAACCTCGTGCCTCGACTACACCAGCGAATCCTCACTGCAAGCGCTTGGCACTTCACCGGGACATGACTCAACCGTCCGAGCTTTGTCGATGTCGATTTGTTGTGATTCTCTTTCCTTTTCCACTTCGCTTTCTTTCTCGCAATGTGGAGTCATCTACAAACATCCTCCGACCTTGCCGCAGCTGAGTAAGTTTCCCCACCGGCACACCACCGAGTGACTAATGGTGGGGTCACTCTTCTCCAGACTCCCGGCCGCTCCGTTGAGTGCTCACCATGGGCGGTGGTAAAACACCTTAAGTAGGGGTTGGCTCAACTTGGGTGCGCAAATTCCCGCTCATTGCCAAGTCCCTTGACCCATCTTCCGAGTGTCTTTGGGACGTGGTCGTATCAATAATTGTGGCAATCTGGCCGCACCACTCCCAACGGGTCTATCTCCAGGAGAGATTTTGAAGACTACTTTGGTCCTTCCATCAACTTGCTCTCATGCATTACCGATTCCCTTAGAGCTTGCCGCATATCGACTTTTTATGTTGCGGCCATGGGATCTAAGTCTTCATCGTTGTTAGAAAACACATCTAATCGAGGATGCGTATGTTCCGAGTTCCAAAGAATAGGGCATATACTAGCCTTCTCACGAGCTTCGCTTCTTCACCGCTTTGGCTTGTTCATTCTCCTTGAAGATTTGTAAGATATTTAAGCAATTTTCTTCATCAAGGGCCTGAATCACCTTGGTGATGCCGAAAATTCGAACAATTCCTCTTCCTCTTCTATGAACTCGGGCGTTCAAATTGCACCATTGAGTGACTCAGCTTCCACGCCCTCCATTCGCGTAAACATTGGATGTCCGGGTATATTGAGAAATACATGATGACATCATCATCGTCATCTTGTTCTTGTCCTTACTTTATCGAATGGAAGGTAGCATGCTTTGATGCTCTTCACCTTCAAGATAGATCCGGCAAAGCGAGAGACAACCTTTTCAATCGAGATTCATCATCTCACCGCTTTTTATCCTCGCTTGTCCTCTCCATAGTCGTATCTTCTGGGGCCTTTGTTGATCGCCTTCACAGACAAGAAAGTTTCATCGATTATTTCGGAGATCAGATTTCCTCAACATCGCGCCATCTTAGAGGTTCTCTCCAAATGAGTGGCGAATCCGCTATCTTTTCAAGCTCGACGTGACTGGAGATTCTCTTCCTTCTCTTGGTTTTAACTAGAGGAGTTTCTGTTCGATTCCTCTTGTCCAGGTTCATTGGCGGCAGGGGCCGGAGCATCTTTCTTAGATGGAGTCGCCTTTTCTAGGCTTGCGCCCCTTTTTCTTTCTTATGGCCGAGAAGATATTTGGGATTCCTTCTCCGCCTCGGCTGCGGGGCAGGAGACATGGCCGCTGGGCAGGGGCGGGTGACTCACAGTGCGGGGGCATCCATCGGCCCTTCTTTTTGCGGCTTTCTTCTTGGGAGGAGGAAACAGTGTCCCTCGGGTCACCGATTCCCCTCACTTGTATCCTCCTCTTCGCATGGGCTCTCTTCCGGGCTCTGAAAGGTTAGCCCAACATCTTCTTGTTTACATGGAAGGGCTTTCCATGTTGAAGGGGAATGCCCTTCACTTCCATCAAATGCCCAATCTAGGCCATAGCCAAGTGATACTCCAAAGGATCCATCTTCCTCGAACGATTTGTTCACAACGTTAAGCGCAGTCTGTCATTGTACACGAACTCGGCCCGCTTAACTTTCTTTCCTTGAATGATCGCGGCCGACGACGATCGACCAGTCTTTGATAGTGGTTAAAACTTCCGAATTTCATGTTCACACATTTTGAGACGACATCCATCGACCTTGTGATAGTCGTCCCTTCAAAGAATCCTCTTCTCAAGAGTAGACTATCTTCACCGCACACTCCAATTTGGCTACTTCTTTCCATGCAAAGGCCAAGTCCACATCGCTTTGTTTATTTCGTCATGCCCTCGCAGGCAGCGAAACAAAGGCTCGCAAGATCCTTAGCAAGAGTCATGATGTCCTTGCGGTAGACGGAGGACTTGATACCTTCATCCCGCACCTCGGCATTCACATAACGCACCACCTCTTCCCGTAGGTGTGTGTGTGAGTTATCAAAGTAAGAAAAGGCCTCGAGACCGGACTTTTCCGATATAAGATATACCTACTTTCTTTACTAGGGTTTCATCGTAACCCCGCTTCACCATTCCTTCAAAATCCACAATCGAACCGAGTGGATTTGCTTCGATAACTTGACGAAATTAATCTTTGATGCCATTTTTAGAAGTTTTACGCGATTAAATCTTGATGAACTTGCTTGTGAACTCGTAGGGTTTTTGAGAGAAAAGAACTTGCTTTCGAATGTTTGAAGATGAAACAGTTTTAGGTGTGAGAGAGAAAACCGAAAGGAGTATATAAGGGTTATGAAAGGACATGTTTTCGGTTTTTGAATTTTGGCCGAGATCAATGGCTCGTTTTAACACGCTGATCAAGATTTAATTGCTCGCATTTAATGCGGCAACATTTATATCTAATCATATGCTTACTTTGTGCGACTTTTGGTTCGTACCCATCATTAATACGCTGATGTCATCCTTAAAAACATTCACGCCGAAAAACGATCGCGTTTTTGTCACTTAGCTCATAAATGACTCAAATTTACTCCACAAAATGACTCAACTCTTCTTCTCTCCTTTCGTTTAGTGACTCACCGTCATTAACTCGATACATCCGACTTTTCGATATGGCTAATTCACTTGGCCGATTTGAAAGCCTCGTTCATTTCTTACTTTCTATCTTTCATCTCTTCTCGATTTAGTCTTCTCGAGTATTAACTCACCAATTAACCCTAGCTCATGCTTAAGCTCTTCAAATCTTGATTTACATAAGGGCTTGGTGAATATGTCACTAATGTTTATCGGTTGAGACATATTCCAAAGTGATGTCTTTCTTTTCAACATGATCTCTTATAAAATGATATCGACATCAATGTGCTTTGTTCCTGAATGCAACACAGATTCTCGAGTGATTGCAATAACACTTGTGTTATCCCACATAATTGGAATCTCTTTTTCTTCAATTTCATAGTCTCTCACTTTGTTGTCATCCATAAGACTTGGGCACAACAGTTGCCCGCAGCTATGTACTCTTCTTCAGCTGTGGATATGGCTATTGAGTTTTGCTTCTTGCTAAACCAGGAAACTAATCTGTTTCCAAGCATTTTACATGTACCTGAGGTACTCTTCATGTCAACTCTACATCCAACATAGTTAGAGTCTGAGTAACCAATAAGCTTGAATTCACATTCTTTTGGATACCATAAGCCAACTTCTTGGCATCCCTTCAAATATCTTAGGATTCTCTTAGCTGCAGTCATATGGCTCTCCTTTGGTGCAAATTGAAATCTTGCACATACACCTACTGCAAAGGTGATGTCCGCCTGCTTTGTCTTTGTTAAATAAGCAGTGATCCAATAAGACTTCTCTTGATTGATGTATTCATTGGTATTTTCATAGAAGACTTCTCTTCCATACCAAATTTCTTCATTAAATCTCTGGTGTACTTTGTTTGACTTATGAAGGTTCCATCCTTCAACAGTTTAACTTTAAGTCCTAAGAAAAATGCCAGCTCTACCATCATGCTCATTTCAAATTTGCCTTGCATGAGGTTTGAGAACTTATCACACAAACTCTTTGTTTGTGGATCCAAAAATGATATCATCCACATATATTTAAACAAGCAAGATACTCTCTCCATCTTGAATTCTCAAGAGTGTTCTATCCACTTTGCCTTTGGTGAATCCATTGTTAGTCGAAATTGAGACAATATGTCATGCCATGCTCTGGTGCTTCTTTCAATCCATATAAAGCTTTCTTGAGCTTGTACACCTTATCTCCAATGGTTTTCTGCCCAAAGCCTGGAGGTTGCTCAACATAGACTTCTTCTTCCAACAATCCATTTAAAAATGCAATTTTCACATCCATTTGATATACAATGAAGTTCTTGTGTGCAACATAGGCAAGAAACATCCTTATTGCTTCTAATCTAGCAACAGGAGCAAATGCTTCATCAAATTCTATTCCCTCTTCTTGCAATACCCTTTGGCTACCAATCTTGCTTTGTTTCTTACCACAGATCCTTCCTCATTCATCTTGTTTCTGAAAACCCATTTTGTGCCAATAACATTCTGATGGGTTGGTCTCTACACCAATTCCCATACCTTGTTCCTTTCAAACTGATTCAGCTCTTCCTGCATGGCTTGAATCCAATGTGTGTTATCCAATGCTTTGGACACATCTTTTGGTTCTATTTGAGAAATAAAACAAGTGAACATTGCTTCTTGCTGAGCTCTGGATCTGGTTCTTACACCTTCTCTCACATCTCCAATGACTAGCTCTGGTGGATGGTCTCTCAGCCATCTCACATCAGGTTGCAACAAGTCACCGGGTTCAACCGTCTTGCAAAATTTGTGTTGTTTTGAGCAACTCTTTCATCATCATTCACCGCAGATTTTCCAAATTGTCTTTGAGATTTAGCTATCTCTTCTTCATCTTGATTGATTACTCCTGGCCGACTTCAACATAAGGACTCTTCTGCATAGTTGGCTGATTCAGCTTATCAGCTAACTCTTCAATGTCTTCTTCATTCACATTGGGCTCATCAAAAACCACATGAATAGATTCTTCGGTGACCATAGTCCTCTTGTTCAATACTCTATAGGCTTTGCTTTCAGCTGAGTATCCCAAAAAGATACCTTCATCAGCTTTAGCATCAAAAGCCTTTAGGTTGTCATTGCCATTGAGCATTTACATCCAAATATTCTGAAGTACCCAACATTTGGCTTTCTCCCTGTTCAGATTTCATAGGGAGTCTTTGTCACCTGTCTATTTATCATGCATCTATTTTGAGTATAACATGCAGTGTTGATGGCTTGACCCAAATTTTTTTAGCATCCGGCTTCAGCTAACATGGTCCTTGCAGCTTCCTTGAGAGTTCTGTTCTTTCTTTTAACTAATCCATTTTGCTGTGGAGTTCTTGCTGCAGATAACTCATGAGCAATACCATTTTCAACACAGTAATGAGTTATTATCACATTGACAAACTCAGTCCCTCTATCAGATCTTATCTTTATAATGGTTTGGCTCTTTTCATTTTGAACTCTTTTCATCAGCTGAGGTAGTTTCTGCAGGGTTTCTTTCTTTTTGCACATAAAGATTGTCCATGTATATCTTGAATAATCATCCACCACCACTAAAGTGTATTTCTTTCCACTTATTCTGGCTGGTTCAACAGACCAAATAAATCCATATGCAACAAATGTAATATTCTTGTTGAAGAAGGACTAGGCTTCTCTTTGAATGATGATTTGATCTGCTTTCCCATCTGGCATGCATCACAAACACTTTCCTTCTTGTACACTGAGTCTGGCAAT
Organism: Rehmannia glutinosa; assembly: GCA_016081115.2. Taxonomy (NCBI): domain Eukaryota; kingdom Viridiplantae; phylum Streptophyta; class Magnoliopsida; order Lamiales; family Orobanchaceae; genus Rehmannia; species Rehmannia glutinosa. The sequence goes on along the minus strand of JABTTQ020002908.1, from coordinate 35,084 downwards.
CCTTCCAGAAGATGACTCCTTGTAAGCTTGTTGATTGTCTTGAAATTCAGATGACTCAACTTCTTGTGCCACAGCCAACTTGATTCGACTGTGCTTTTTTCCAATAGACAGGTGCTTGGTGTGGCAGTAGACCAGTCTACCACATACATGTTCTTCTGTCTGGATCCTTGCAGCACTATTTCATTTGATTCAGTATCTTTAATTTGGCACACTCCCATATTGAATCCAACATTGTAGCCCTTGTCACGCAGTTGGCTAATGCTTAACAGGTTGAAGTTGAGGCCTTCAACATATGCAACATCTGTGATTTCTAATCCATTTTTTTATGGATCCAATGCCTCTTATTTCCCCTAGAGCTTCATTTCCTCCAAATATGACTTTTGCACCTCTAATCCCATTGAATTTTGACAGATTTTTCTTGTTTCCTGTCATATATATCCGAATGCCACTATCCATGTACCAGGTTCCTTGGCACTCATCTGTTCCTTGAACCTGTAATCAAGGAAATTAGTTTTTAGGTACCCATGCTTGTCTGGGTCCTTAGGGGTTAGTGCTATAAGATGATCCAACCTATAGCCAAATGACTTGACTCTAAGAGGTTGCCATCTATCTGTGCCATAATCATAACTCACTTTGGAAAATTGCTTGGGAGCTTTAGGTTCATACAACTGTCTATTTTGTCTCGTATACATGTGTGTGTGTTTTAGCAATTACCTTCTTTGGGTAGTTGTGATGTTTCCGAGTGTAGTGCATGGGTGCATATGTGTGCCGATGATAACTCTTTTTCCTTTGGAATGACCTTTCTTTGAGTTCTGTGGCCTTTGCCATTTAAGCTTGTATTCCATAGGTCTTTGCTTTGACATTTCACATTATTCCAATCAACTTGGCTTGGTAGTTTCTACCATTCCCATCATATGTGTTTCTTTGATAAAATTTCTCGGGATTTTTGGTAGCGGCTTTTTTATTTTTAACAGTACTTCCTATTTGGAGTTTGGTCGAGAACTCTGTTTGGATTTCTTCTCGATTGTACTCTCGGCAAGATACTCAATCGGCAATTTTTCCTTTTCCTTTATATCCAAGGCCGGTTTGTTTGTGATTGTGCTTTGGAATGAATGTGGATGCACCATTTGGTGTTTTGGATTTTTGAGATGCTTCATTACTTGAATATCCTTTTTCCAAAATCACTCGGGAGTTTGATTGTTCACAAAGGAATTGAATCATATGCCTCTTTATCTCCACATTCTTTTTGACTCATGATAAGGTCATCCAATGATTTAGATGTCTTTGTAAATGAGGCAATCACATTTTTAAGATCATTTTCTCTCTTTTTTTCGATAGACTATCTCTCGCTATTAGTTTGGCATTTTTAGCCTTGAGCTCTTTATTCTCACCAAATATGTGACTCGAGTACTCGGCTCCTTAGTCGGCTATGAGTTTTGGCTTTTGAGTGATTTTTCCTCATTTAATAGTGTGTGTGACGATTTAATGTGCTCAAAGTATTTCATCATTTTTCCTAATGAATCATAAAGATCGGTGGGTGATGAAGTGTGTGTGTCACGATCACTATCATCGAATCGAGTGAGATGAGTTAGAGTGTACCCCATCTTCTTGGTCCGTTGATCTTGTTCTTTAGCCATTAGACAGGATCATCGCTTCTTCTTCTTCGAATCACTTGAGTAGTCGGCCACTACTTTCTCGAGTCTCTTTTTCTTTAGACTTAGTTTGTCTCATTTTGCAGAATGCCCCGGGGCCAAAGAGGGCGGGAGTGATCGCCGGTGCAAGAAGCACGGACAAGGTGTGGCTCTGGCAGCAGCTTCTAGGCGGAGGGGACATGAATGAACCGATCCCACATCCGGAAGAAGAGGAGATTCTCGAGATGTGTAGGTATGGGACTATGCGGTTGAGGAGAGCTTAAAAGATTTGATAGGTACTACTCATATCAACAAGACGCATCTTCTTTTCTCGGTGCTCTTCATTTAAAAACTCCTAAGTTAAGCTTGGCCCTAACAATGTCATGATGAGTGACCCCCTAGGAAGTCGCTCTCGAGTGCGTGTGAGTGAGGACAAAGCGCACTTTGAAAGACTCGTGTTGGTTTGTGGGGACGATCGTTGATCCGGAAGGCGGGTCGTTACGATGGTATCGAGCGGGACATCTCCTAGTAAGGTGTGGTTCGGGACGAACCAAGCGGAAGTCTGGTGGGCATGTAACGCCCGGGGGCCGAAGAGGGCGGGGAGTGATTGTCGGTGAAAGGGCACGGATAAGGTGCGGCTCTGGTAGGCTTCTAGGAGGAGGGGGACATGAATGAACCGATCCCACACCCGAAGAAGAGAGATTCTCGAGACTGTGGGTATGAGACTATACGATTGAGGAGAGCTTAAAAGCTTTGATAGGTACTACTTATATCAACAAGATGCATCTTCTTTTCTCGGTGCTAATCATGTAAAAACTCCGAGGTTAAGCGTGCTTGGCTCGAGCAATGTCATGATGGGTGACCCCCTCGGAAGTTGATGCTCTTAGGGTGCGCGTGAGTGAGGACAAAGCGCCCGGAAAGACTCGTGTTGGTTTGTGGGGACAATCATCGATCCGGAAGGCGGGTCATTACATCAGCCAATATAGCCTTTTTCTTTTCCTGTCTTCTTTCACCGAAGACTTTTCTTTCTTCTTCATTCCTGTATTTATTGACTATTGGATATGGGCAATCAATAGCGAAGTGTCCTGGTTGTCTGCAGTTCCAACACAGTACTCGGCTCTTTTGGTCATTTCTTTCACTCCTTGAATTATCGGCTCTGATATTCAACCATTTGATGCTTTCACTCTCTTGGGTGGCCTGTCTTCCCTTGACTTGGAGGGAGCTGAATGTCTCCTGGAAGATTCACCCTTGTTTCTTTTATAGTTCTTGTTGAATAACTTGTTGAATCTTTTAACCATCAGGCAATCTTCTCCTGGTCAATGGCTTCCTGACCTCGGCTCTCTTCCCATCCTCGACTATAAGTGCAGCTTTTTTGGGTACAACTGTCTCCTCTTGAACTTTTCTTCTCTCAAACTCATGGGCTTTGAGGTCCGAGAATAGCTCATGATTGGTTATTGTTGTGAGGTTCACCGAATGTGTCGGGGCCAGGGCCATGACCTTCATTTCGCATTCACCGGGAGGCTTCTCGAATCTTCATACACATTTTCTTCTGTGTTTATTCTTTCCCAAGTGCTGATAGTTCATTTGTGATTTCAGTGAATCTAGCATCCAGATGATCCAAGGTTTCACCTGCAAGCATTTTAAAATTTTCAAATTTCTGTACATCAACAAACAATTTGTTTTCTTTAATTTTCTCAGACCCTTCACAAATTAAAGTTAATTTATCCCAGATTTGTTTTGCAGTTTGGCAAGATTTGACTTTGTTGAACATTGCTTTGTCAAAGTTTTGTAAAGTATGTCCTTGGCTACATTGTCCAAGTTGTATCTTTTTCTGTCCTCGTTTGTCCACTCAGTCCTTGGTTTCTCAACTAGGACTGGTCTTGCCTTAGCAACAACTTCTCTTTGTGCGGTTGTGTTCACTTTCAGTATTTGCAGTGGCCCATCCTCTATCACTATCCACATTTCATCATGTAAAGCGGATAGATGAGATCGCATACGAATTTTCCAGTCATCAAATTCCTCAATAGTGAACATGGGAATGCGTGTCAAATTTGCTTCAATGATAATAACTTTCTTTGAATAAAAGAGATGATTTTTGAAAGAACAAGTGTTAAAAGTTTCTTTGAAAGATTGGAGATCTAGTTCAAGAACTGGTCTGCGGAAGGCTCAATGAACCAACCGCTCGATACCACTTGTAGGTCCCAAGGGGTGTAAGTAAGGTTTAGAAGGAGGGTTGAATAAACCTTACCAACTTTTCGATTTTAGTCCTTTTAAATTTATTACGAGTTAATACACTAAGTCCTCGAGAACAAATAAGTTAGTTAATCAAATAGAGTTAGCCACTCAAACGCACTCGATAGAGTTGTTGATAGAATAACTCATCTATTTAGTCTAAACCTTAACTTAGTTGTGATAAATTTTTTTAGCGAAAGACTTAACACCCTTGAATTTGATTTAACTTTGTTTTAACACATGATTTTAGCACTTAGTAATTTATCGGTTGGATATCAAATTATCACAGATATAAAATATGTGTGCGAAATGTAAATATGCTTTGAAATGTAAATGATACAAGTAAATTTTATAGAGTGTTCAAGATGGGGTAATTCTTCTACTCCTCTCTTCTCCAACTCCTGGAGGAATCCACTAAGTAATGACCAGTTTTACAAAGTGGTTATCGATCAGAGACAAGTCTTGATCACGCACCGACTTGCTCCTTGGACTCGATCTAGAGATGTCTTGGTCACACAACTGGTTTCTCGTCCGACTCAAACCTTCTTCTTCACAGGCAATCTTGCTTGCTACTTCACTCACTTTCTCAAGCTTCTTGGATTTGATCACGAAGCCCTCCAATAACTTGAGATTGGTTCGACTGTGAACCTTCATACAATCCTCCTTGGAAAGTAGACCCCTTTTTGATTCTTCAAAGGTTTCCTCTTCAACAGTTTGAAGTTGTCTTTCCTTCACAAATGTTTTGGTGTTAGATCGATTTCCTTCGAGATTTAGGCTTGAGGATTTTGCTTGAATAACTTGAGAATATTTTGCGAGTTACTGATTTGAATATTGCTTGCTCGTTCGTGGTTCGTAACCTTTTCTCAATGAGATTCCTCGATCTTTTATAGTGAACTTTTAAAAATATGCCCGTTGAAGAGATAGGCGATTTTCAAAAGTCACTTGTGTTCGCTGCTTGTCTTGTTGCAGATCCTTGATGTTGACATTTCCTCGTATTTAATGTCTTGCAAAGATTGCAGTAAACAGATCGACATATGGTGCAGTCTTCCCATTGGTTTGTGCCTTTTGCACACAATCGAACTAACACTTTATCTCGACAACTTCAACAAGTTACTATTCTCGAGTAACATTCTTGACTTTCATCAACGATCTCATTCATTGTCTTGACTTGATCATGATCTTTTATTCCCAAGTGACTTTGAGTTAGCTCCCAATCAATGGATGACTCATCCGTCACTTCAACTTGAGACATGGCTTCTTGAGTTGACTTGACCGACTCTTCACACGTGTGTTTCACAAATCGATACTCCTTCATCGAGTTCTTGACATTTCTTCCTTGCCATATACTCGTTGCTCTACAAATGAGTCTTTACTTTAGTCTTGATTGACTTCTTGTATATCCAGGCATAGGCCGACTTGACTCATCTCATTCAAATTTATCTATTACATGGCATTCATCAAAATCTAAACAATAAATTTCCCAACAAATCCCCCTCACAAAGACTGCCCTTTTCTCGCCTCCGGTGTTTAGCAACCTCCGCCGCCCGCCATTTCCTCGCCTCTAACGCCAAATACTTGATTAAAGTGTCGTGTCACGCCAATCTCCTAGTTCCGCCACCCAAAGAACCTAAACCTCCGATTCTAGTTCTACATTTACCTTAGTTCCCACACTGCAATCTACCTTCGATTCTAGTCATTTCACCTCCGCTACACCGATCTTAGTTCCACCGCTCCTAGAATCTCCACTACAACTTGCTTCCAAGGGAATTCGAACTCATGGCCTCGCTCGATACCAGTTGTTGGACCTCAAGCGCTTTATTGGATTGACGACTTTCCCCACAACCAACACGAGTCTTTTCTAGCACCCTTTGTGTTTGATACATGTTTTTATCTTAATTTTGATGATTCTATTTTTACACCAAAACAATGTTTTCAATTGTTGTCCAAATACTCCTAAATAATTTAAAATGGTTATAATATTTTCCTGAGTATTTCTTCAAGTTTTATTTCGATAAAATTGGACAACACTTTTAATGAATTTGTGTTTATATGTTTTTACTTCAAAACAAGGTTCCTAAATGTTGTCTAAATACTCCCGATTGGTTTAAAATGTTTTTACTAAATTTTTGGAGTATTTATTGAGTTTTATTTTCGACAAAAATTGGACAACATTTCTGTCTCTTGGTCGACCGGATAGGGCAACCCGTACCAAGATGATTTTTGAAACAGAAAATAAGACGGAAGAAAAAATCAAGCGGTTGGCCGACCGCGCCCGGCGTCGACCGTGCAGTCGATCGATCGCCCGTCGGTCGACCGGCACTGCAAGTTCTTGGTTGAAATAGAACTCCCGATTCTCCATTTGTGCATGGTCGACCGGCCGATGTGGGGGTCGACCGGCCGTAGCCTACGTCGACCTGGTCGCCTATATCTTTGACAAAAAAAATATGACCGTTTGATAGCAGACAAATTTCCTTAAAATGTGATATTGATTTCTAACAACTATATTCTTGATTTTAATTGTATCTTTTGTAGATTTTCAATCCCCAAGAGGAGCCTATGCTTGATCATTCATCTCCTATAAATAGAGGAAGTTTTGGAGCAACCAATACAACAATTGACATACAACACAACAAGATACACTTCAAGCAAATATTTGTTCTTCATTGTTATTATTCTTGTTGTAATTTTGCCTAGCTTATCACTTTCACATCCTTGAGGTCTAGGCTATTCTTGATTACACTTTGCACTCAAATTGTAATATTCATTATTGAGTTGTAATCTTGATTTTTGGTTATCATTCAACACAAGATATCCTTATGGGTGTTCTTGTGGTAAGAACACACTTGGATGATCTAGGTGATGGGTGCAAGAAGATTGTAGTGATCTTCTTATTGAGGTGTTGAATAATTTGGTATTCTTCAAGGTTGAAGATTGTGGTAATCTTCACAAGGTGCCGTTGAAGAAAGATTGTGGTAATCTTCAAAGGGAGATTGTGGTAATCTCTAAAGGTGGTGTTGAAGAAGAGTGTGGTGCTCTTCAAGGTGTTGTAAGTTGAGTTTGTATTAATTTTGGTAATTAATAAAAAAAAATTTCTTTTTGAAATCCATCCCTGGATATCTTCGGGTGGTAGTAGATTAGGCCCTAGGTGGGTTGAACTACTATAAATCGACGCATGTTGTTTACATTCCGCACCTTTATTATTATTGTCTTTGAGCATTCGGTTCAAAAAGAGGGCGTAATCGAAAAGATGGAGATAATCTATTCACCCCCTCTAGATTATCGTGAGCCGCTTGACTTACAAGTGGTATCAAAGCCAAACTCTTTGGCAAGCTCGTTTCACATCACGAGTGAAGAGGAACGATCGTCGGCTACTTAACGAAGCTCATCTTACGAGCACCTCCACCAACAAGCCACCTCTATTTGATTCCAAAAATTATATATTTTGGAAAGAAAGAATGGAATGTTATTTACAAGGTTGCGGGTTCGATATTTGGAACGTCGTCATCAATGGAGAATCCATTCCAATGAAAGATACACCACACACCTCCAAAGGCTTCAAAGAGCTCAATGATGAAGAGAAGAAAATCATCTCCTTAAACGGTAAAGCTCTCAATATTTTGTATTGTTTATTTACTAATTTGGAATATGAACATATTGTAGGAATTGATCGGCACATGAAGTATGGCAAAAATTAGAAGCCATCTATGGAGTATTTGCAAATGAAAGGAGTCAAACAAAAGCATCTACTTCTCAAAGGGATACAAGCTCAAATCTAAGGAACAAGCCTCTTACAACTCCCAACTATGAAGAAGTTGAATATTGCTTTATGGGCATCGAAGAAGAAAACGAGGTATGTCTTAAACCCTCTACTTCTTATGATATTGTTATTCAAAATGATTACGTGATTTGCAAAATGATTTTGATGATCTTCAAAATGAATTCCAAAATTTACTTGTTAAGTACAAAAATTTGAAAAAGGAATTCAATGTTTTGAAAAATGAAAAGAATAGCTTATTTACTTCATATGAATCACTATCATGTGCTTACACCACCACACTTGACAAGGTTAGAAACCTTGAAAAAGAAAATAGTACTCTTGTTGAGGATATTAATAGCATGAAAAAGGATTTATCTAAATCCAACTTGAGTACCGATGAAATTGTTGATTGTTGTGATAATTCGAAACTAGAACTTGATCATAAGTTTAATGTTGTCAATCATATGAAAAAGAATCAAGTCTCTAAGCATGTTGGTCATTATGCTCCTAGAATTATTACTTGCTTTTATTGCGGTAAAAAGGGTCATACGGTAAATACTTGTCGGGCTAGAAATAGCTCTAATTATTGTTGGAGACCTAAAAGTCTCAAAGCTAATCCTAAAGGACACAAAACACTTGAGGGTACCACAAAATAATGTTTTATTAGGTACCCGTGAAATAATAATCGGAGAAAATTCATACCGCCAAGAAGACATCAAATGACCAATTCATTTGATCAAAGGAGAAAACATTTTCAACAAAGTCATTTTCCAAGAAGAGGAAATAATCAAAAATGGGAAGAACACAATCCTTGGAAATGGCAAAGACAACATCAACAAGATGATTTTCCAAGAGAAAGACACTTTCAAAAATGGGAAAGCCACAATGCTTGGAAATGGAGAAATTGGAGAAGTCATCATCAACAAGATGATTCTCAAAGGGAAGATATCATCAACAATGGGACGGCAACCCATGGAAATGGCGTAATTGGTAAACCGTATCTCCCCATTTAAATATGCATTTTATTTTGTAGTATGCATGTTTTTATTGCAAATGAGTTTTCATTATTTTTTAAAATTTAGGTCTTCAATATATTTGTGAGTTTCAAATTTTTTAAAGAAGACCTTGCATGATATTTCTAAAACTCTTGTGCATTTAATTAGACTTATGTGGTTTATTATCTCTTATGTATTTTTATAGCATAAACATTTTTATCTCCTATTATTTGCCTACACTTGTGCTTTTGTGCAAATTTTGTTTAAGAATTGTGTATGATATATATCTCATATTCATTGGCTATTTCGTCATCAAGTTTCTTAAATAATCGAGGTATGTTCACTCATATTTCTCTTAGAACTCGATATTATGCTTATACACATATCTTTCAAGATATTTCATTTCAACCCCTTAAGTACCCCTAAATGATTTTGCAAATTTTTCTTAAAAGGGCACTACTCATTAAGTCTCGATTTTCTCGAATATATGTTTTCCCGAAACCTGTATTTGCTTGACTTGGTCCAAAATTATCTTTTTGCATAGTTTTAAAACTTTTGGGGTGAAAAATCAAATTTTTGTAAAGTCTGAAGAATGGAAAATTGCACTGGGACGGTCAAAGCAGGGTTGACCGGTCGCCCTGCACGTCGACCGGTCGCACCCCACTTCGATCGGTCGTCCAGGCCAAAATTTTGGGATATAACCCGTCTGTTTTCTCTTTTTGAAACAGAACACAAAAAAAATTTCAAACCCTTATCAGCGAAAATCGTCCCCTTTTCTCTAAATCCTCATTTCTTCATCAATCTTTACGATTCTTGTTGCTAATCCTCTTATTTTTGCAAGAATCTTACATATATGGCCCCTCCAAGAAATTCTACCGAACGAAATCCTCAAAAGAGGAGAAGGAAGCAAAGGGGCGAATCTTCCTCCAACCCCCAACAAGTTGATATTCCACAAGGAGATAATCAAAACCGCTACGGAAGAAGAGATGGTTGAATTGAGAGACGGGATTTCAAAATCAAATATTCATTGGGACTCTAGTAAGTTATCACTTCTCTATGAGCCTCCTCTGTGAGTTAATAGATTTCGATTTTTAAATAAGCTTACAAGAAAGCACTATGAAAACATTGGGTTGAACGACAAGAAAATTGCGTGCACTCGTATGGTTCGATTTTTAGCATTTCATGATGAATTTCCGATATTAGGGATTATTTTGAAATTCAAGGTTGGGTTTCACTATGGGATAATCCGTGTTTGCATTATGATGACGAGCTTATAAAACTTTTTTATGCAAATATGTGGATTGTTGATGCTACGGTAGATAATCCGTTGGAACTTCACTCATTTGTTAATGGTAGACATTTTTCATGGACATTGGCCGATATTTGTAATCTTTTTAATGTGCCGAATGATGGAGTGGTTAATGTGGATTGCACTCACCGGATGATAATATTTTCGGTGTTTCACTAGATGAGGTGAAAACTTTTTTAGAGTGTATCCCGAAGTAACATACTCGGCAATGCCGCCGAATTATCGGATTATATCTATTATTTGCTCCTATTGTGTTTGTGGAAAAGAAGTAAAACTTCCGAGTAATCTCGAACTCTTTCTCACCTATAAGATTGTTTGAGGAGATAGAGTAAATTATGGGGCAATTTTTGTGTCTTTGTTTGTTTGTCGAAATCAAGAAGGCATACTAAGAAAAATATACCTTGGGAAATTTGATTTGCCGACTATTATACTTATCGGGATACCCGGAAAATGAGATGAATACCGAAATTCGTCACAATGACTTTGATAATGCCAACATTCTACAAATGGTAAGAATGCGACGACATTTACCACGGGTTCCCACCAAAGCCGCTAGGGGACGTGCCCGACATCAACAACAACCTCGGGATGATTTCTTTAATGACAATGAGGTTGAAAATATTGGAAGAGGTAATATTAATGAAGAGGAACAAGAAAATGAAGAAGAAGAGAATGTGGGGAATGAACAAGAAATTGGGGAGGAAGAAAATGAGGAAGAACACTTCAATGAAGGAAATGAGGAAGAAGATGAAGACGAGTCGGATGTTGAAGATTTAAATCTCAAAGAGAGAATGGCCAAAGTGGAAAGAGATACATTTAGAGATGTAGCCTCTCTTAGAAAAGAGCTCCGGGTTGTGAAGAAAGAAAATTCTAGTTTGAAAAAGTCAATCGGCAAATTGAAGAAATTCATCAAAGATCTTATTCCCGGAACTTGCTTCTCTTCGGACGAGGATTGATGTCCCCACCCCTCTACCTTTTAGCATTTTTTTTCTTGTTCATGTTGCTTTGTATTTTTATGAATTTTTTGTAAAACTCTTTCGTACTAATGAGATTTGCTTGTTTTCTTGAAAGGGTTTAAATTGCAAGTTAATAATGACTTGTGGATGATCATGATGGAGTATTTTTTGGTAACAATACTCTAGTTTGGCATATTTTGGTGTTGGTATAAAGTACTTGATGGTAAAAGTGCTTCTTTTAATTTTTTGCTTGAATGCATTTGACATGTCTTGATCATTTTGTTTAGATGGATTATTGGGACATTTGTAATGTCTAATATGCATTGTTTGACATGTATTACTTGATGGCTCTTTAATTTTTGCTTGATGGCATTCGTAATGCCTTGATCTTTTTGGCCAATATTATCTCAATTGGGTTGAACCTTGAGTTTATGACTTTCTTGTATATCTCTTGCTATATTTTGCATTTGATCTTGATGGGATTAGTTATATTGTTGTATTGTTTGGTAATAAAAAATTTTGGCTTGGATCATTTACAAGGGCTATATACAACTTCTTTTTAATTTTCACGCCCACAAAGTGTTCGATGAAATGCCACAATGAAATTTTCAACTTCTACATGAGTCTCTTGCTCCCAAAAGTCTTCAATTCTTATTGAGATCATGTTTTGGCAAATAAAATGAGCGTATGAACTCTTCATGACACATTTCTCCCATTTTCCTTGGATTTTTAAGCTAAATTGCTCAACGGTTGAAAAACCGTCTCTTTTGCGCACTTTGATATAATTGTATGATGTTTTATCATCCTAACATTCTTTTTATGATTCCAAAGGGGTGAAACAGAAATTGGCTCATTAGCTCAAAGAAGCTAATCAAAGCTCATTATAAAAGCTATAAGCTATGGCTCTTCAAAGCCATAAGTTGTGAATTATATTTAGTCCAATTGTTGCTTGATGGACTTATATACTTGTCTAATGATGTTTTGTGACAGGAGGAGCTTATAAGCTCTTGAACAATTTGTAAAAGCTAAGCTTTTAGCTTATGGTTAATTGCTTTTACATTATTCTTGATGTGCTAGTTGATAGGGGAGCTTGTACTTATTATTGAATATATTTACTCCTTTCTTGGTTGCTTATGTATTTTGGAAATTTTGGTTGCTTCCAAATGGTTAGATGTTTTTGTGAATTATATTTAGTCCAATTGTTGCTTGATGGACTTATATACTTGTCTAATGATGTTTTGTGACAGGGGAGCTTATAAGCTCTTGAACAATTTGTAAAAGCTAAGCTTTTAGCTTATGGTTAATTGCTTTTACATTATTCTTGATGTCTTTAGTTGATAGGGGAGCTTGTACTTATTATTGAATATATTTACTCCCTTTCTTGGTTGTTTATGTATTTTGGAAATTTTGGTTGCTTCCAAACGGTTAGATGTTTTTTACCGGAAAATTGTTTTTAAAAATTGTCCTCTAATTTTTCTAAAAATTGTTTTGGTTTGTAATCATCAAAAAGGGAAGATTGTTTGATATATGTTTTTATCTTAATTTTGATGATTTTATTTTTACACCAAAACAATGTTTTCAATTGTTGTCCAAATACTCCTAAATGATTTAAAATGGTTTTAATATTTTCCGGAGTATTTCTTCAAGTTTTATTTCAGATAAAATTGGACAACACTTTTAATGAATTTGTGTTTATATGTTTTTACTTCAAAACAAGGTTCCTAAATGTTGTCTAAATACTCCCGATTGGTTTAAAATATTTTTACTAAATTTTCGAGTATTTCTTGAGTTTTATTTTCGACAAAAATTGGACAACATTTCTGTCTCTTTGTCGACCGGTCGCCCTATAGGGCAACCCGTACCTGAAGATGATTTTTGAAACAGAAAATGAGATGGAAGAAAAAAATCAAGCAGGTCGACCGGTCGCCCTGGGCGTCGACCGGTCCGGTCGACTTTGTCGCCCTGGGCGTCGATCGGTCGTCGACCGGTCGCCCGGGGTCGACCGATACCTGCAAGTTCTTGGTTGAAACAGAACTCCCGATTCTCCATTTGTGCATGGTCGATCGGCTGATGTGGGGGGGACCGGCCGTAGCCTACGCCGACCGTCGCCTATCTTTTGACAAAAAAATATGACCGTTTGACAATGCAGACAAATTTCCTATCTAAAGGTGGTGTTGAAGAAGAGTGTGGTGCTCTTCAAGGTGTTGTAAGTTGAGTTTGTATTAATTTTGGTAATTAATAAAATTCTTTTTCTTTTTTGAAATCCATCCCTGATATACTTTGGGGTGGTAGTAGATTAGGCCCTAGGTGGGTTGAACTACTATAAATCGACGCGTGTTGTTTACATTCCGCACCTTTATTATTGTCTTTGAGCATTCGGTTCGAAAAAGAGGCGTGTCGAAAAGATGGAGATAATCTATCACCCCCTCTAGATTATCGTAGCCGCTTGGACTTACACTTTGTTCTCACTAACGCGTTCCCTAGAAAACTTCGCAAGAGGTCACCCATCCCATGTCTACTCCAAGCCAAACATGCTTAACCTCGGGTTTCTACGTAATGGGCACCAAAAAAAGAAGACGCATCTATTGGTATAGGTAGTCCCATATCAATTCTTTCAAGCTCTCCTCTGTGCAATCTAGCGCTCACGATTTCGAATCGTAGGTCACGTCTCGTACCTCTTTTAAAGCCCATTGCGGCGGGATCTTTGAATCAAAGCCCAACAATCCCCCTCCCAAAGACTGCCAACATCTCGGCTCCGATCTTGCTTAACAACCTCCGCGCCCGCCAAACTTCCTTAGTTCTAATGCTAACTACTTGATTCAAGTGTCGCGTCATGCCAACCTCCTAGTTCAGGCCTCCCATGAACCTACACCTTAAGTTCCGCTTTGTTTACCTCGCCGCCACCTGAAACCTATATTTAGTTCTCGGTTTGTTTACCTCCGCTACGCTAGCATCTCAGTTCCACCGCTCCTAGCAATCTCCACTGCAGCGTGCTTCCAAGGGAATTCGAACTCGTGACCTGCTCTGATACTAGTTGTTGGACCTCAAGCACTTTATTGGATTGACGACTGTTCCCATAAACCAACACGAGTCTTTTCTAGCATGCTTTGTTCTCACTCATGCGCTCTCTGGAAAACTGTTTGCTAAATGGTTTTATCATGATTTTGATGATTTTGTTTTTATACCAAAACAATGTTTTTAAAGGTTGTCCAAATACTCCTAAATGATTTAAAATGATTTTAATATTTTCCGGAGTATTTCTTCAAGTTTATTTTCGACAAAATTGGACAACACTTTTAATGATTCTGTGTCTATGTGTTTTCACATCCAAACCTTGTTTCTAAATGTTGTCCTAATACTTCCGATTGTTCTAAAATGTTTTTACTATTTTTCGGAGTATTTCTTGGAGTTTATTTTCGATAAAATATTGGACAACACTTTTGTTTTGAGGCCAACCGTCGCCTTATATGGCAACCCATACCTCGAAGAGTACGTTGAAACAAAATTTGAGCCTGGAGTGAAAAAACAGTCGGCCGCCTGCATCCCGAGCGTCGGCCGCTCGCCTAGGCGACCGGTGCCTGCAAGTTTTTGTTGAAACAGAAACTCATATTCTTCACTTCTTTGAGACATGGACCGGTTGAGGCATGGGGTGACCGGTCGAACCCCACGTCGACCGGTCGCCCTATGTAAAAATGTTGTGTCATTTTTTGAACTTCTATTCTCGCGACGACCGTCTTCTCTAGTTCGACAAAAAAAATCGACCGTTTGACAGACAGACAACTTTCCCTTAATTTGTGGGATGGATTTCTAACAGCTCTTTTCTTCAATTGTCTTGCAATTGTTTTACTGTAATTCATGTCCCCAAGAGGAGCCTATCATGTACATGATATCTTCTATAAATAGAGGAAGAATTGAAGCACAACAATAAGAGAGAACAACACAACACAACACAACAAGATATACTCAAGCAAACACTTGGTCTTTCATTGTTATTATTCGTGTTGTAATTTGCCTAACTTATCACTTTCACATCCTTGATGTCTAGGCTATTCTTGATTACACTTGAACTCAATTGTATAATTCATTATCGACTTGTAATCTTGGATTTTTGGTTAATCATTCAACACAAGATATCCTTGTGAGTGTTCTTGTGGTAAGAACACACTTGGGTGATCTAGGTGTTAGGAGTGAGAAGATTGTGGTAATCTTCTTGTTGAGGTGTTGAAGAATTTGGTATTCTTCAAGGTTGAAGATTGTGGTAATCTTCACAAGGCGCCGTTGGAGATTGTGGTAATCTTCAAGAGAGATTGTGGTAATCTCAAAGGTTGTGTTGAAGAAGAGTGTGGTGCTCTTCAAGGTGTTGTTGTAAGTTGGTGTTGTATTAATTTTGGTAATTAATAAAAACTTTTTTCTTTTTGAAATCCATCCTGGATATACCTGGGGTGGTAGAGGATTAGGCCCTAGGTGGGTTGAACCTCTATAAATCGACGAGTGTTGTTTACATTCCGCACCTTTATTATTGTCTTTGAGCATTCGGTTCGAAAAAGAGGGTAAAATCGAAAAGATGGAGATAATCTATTCACCCCCTCTAGATTATCGTAGCCGCTGGACTTACAAAAACTTCCCAGAGGTCACCCATCTCATGTCTACTCCGTGCCAAACATGCTTAACCTCGGAGTTTCTATGTAATGGGCACCGAAAAGAAGATGAATCGATAGTACATATCAAATCTTTTAAGCTCTCCTCTAATCGCGTGCAATCTAGCGCTCGGAGTTCAAATCGCAGTCGCACCTCACACCTCTTTTAAAGCCCATTGCGGTGTGATCTTGAACCAAAGCCCAACAATCCCCCTCGCAAAGACTGCCGCCTTCTCTCGGCTCCAGGTGTTTAGCAACCTCCGCTCGAAAACTTCCTCGCTTCTAACACCAACTACTTGATTCAAGTGTTGTGTCACGCCAACCTCCTAGTTCCGCCACCCAACAACCTACACCTGCAGCCCGATCATTTACCTTAGTTCGCCACCTGGCAACCAACCTTGATTACGGTACATTTTACCTCCGCTTCGCCAAAGAACTCCGCTTCCACCGCTCCCTAGCAATGTCCACTACAACGTGTTTCCAAGGAATTCAAACTCGACCGCTCGATACCGAGTTGTTGGTGTTTGATAAATGGTTTTATCATGATTTTGATGATTTTGTTTTTATACGAAAACAATGTTTTTAAAGGTTGTCCAAATACTCCTAAATGATTTAAAATGGTTTTAATATTTTCCTGAGTATTTCTTCAAGTATATTTTCGACAAAATTGGACAACACATTTAATGATATTGCGTCAATGGTTTTTACATCGAAACTATGTTTGTAAATGTTGTCCTAATACTCCCGATCGGTCTAAAATGTTTTTACTATTTTTCTGAGTATTTTTGGAGTTTATATCGGACAACACTTTTGATGATTTTGTGTTAATGAGTTATTTCATTCAAACTATATTTCTAATGTTGTCCAAAATACTCCCGATCGGTTTAAAATATTTTTACTAATTTTTCGGAGTATTTCTTGAGGTTTATTTTCGACAAAAAATCGGACAACATTTCATTTTTGAGGTCAATCGGTCGCCCTGAGGGCAACCCGTACTGAACGCGTTTTATACTTGAAAACAAAGAACATGCTTTGAGGGTGTCAACCTTGTGTCAACCGGTATGGTCGACCGGTCGACCCCCCTGTCGACGGTGCCGTCGGCGAGGTCGGCGACCTGTCCGGGAGCAAACTTGAAAGAACTTCCCGGACTCGTTTTTTGGGTTTTGCTCGACCCGGGACACACGGTCGACCGGTCGGACCCCATTGACCGGCCCGCCTGTAAATGGGTATTCTCATTTTCAAACGTCTATTTGTGCGCGACCGGTCGCCCTCAAGTTTGACAGCAAAATTCTAACCGTTGTGCAGCAGACAACTTTTCCTTAAATTGTGGGATTGATTTCTAACAGCTATAATCTTGAATTTAATTGTAATTTTTTTGTAGATATCAGATTCCAAGAGGAGCCTATCAAGTATCAATCATCTCCTATAAATAGAGGAAGATTTGAAGCACAACAATAAGAGAGAACAACACAACACAACACAACAAGATATACTCAAGCAAACACTTGGTCTTTCATTGTTATTATTCTTGTAGTAATTTGCCTAGCTTATCACTTTCACATCCTTGAGGTCTAGGCTATTCTTGATTACACTTGCACTCAATTGTATAATTCATTATCGAGTTGTAATCTTGGATTTTTGGTTAATCATTCAACACAAGATGTCCTTGTGAGTGTTCTTGTGGTAAGAACACACTGGGTGATCTAGGTGTTAGGAGTGAGAAGATTGTGGTAATCTTCTTGTTGAGGTGTTGAAGAATTTGGTATTCTTCAAGGTTGAAGATTGTGGTAATCTTCACAAGGCGCCGTTGGAGATTGTGGTAATCTTCAAGAGAGATTGTGGTAATCTCAAAGGTGGTGTTGAAGAAGAGTGTGGTGCTCTTCAAAGGTGTTGTTGTAAGTTGGTGTTGTATTAATTTTGGTAATTAATAAAATCTTTTTCTTTTTGAAATCCATCCCTGATATCTTTGGGGTGGTAGAGGATTAGCCCTAGGTGGGTTGAACCTCTATAAATCGACGAGTGTTGTTTACATTCCGCACCTTTATTATTGTCTTTGAGCATTCGGTTCGAAAAAGAGGGTAATCATCGAAAAGATGGAGATAATCTATTCACGCCCCCTCTAGATTATCGTAGCCGCTGGACTTACAAGTGGTATCGAGCCAAACTCTTTGGCAAGCTCGTTTCACATCGCGAGTGAAGAGGAACGATCGTCGGCTACGAATGAAGCTCATCTTTCCTACACCTCCACCACCAAGCCACCTCGATTTGATTCCAAAAATTATATATTTTGGAAAGAAAGAATGGAATGCTATTTACAAGGTTGTGGGTTCGATATTTGGAACATCATCATCAATGGAGAATTCATTCCGATGAAAGACACACCACATACCTCCAAAGGCTTCAAAGAGCTCAATGATGAAGAGAAGAAAATCATCTAATTAAACGGTAAAGTTCTCAATATTTTGTATTGTTCACTTACTAATTTGGAATATGAACATATTGTAGGAATTCGATCGGCACATGAAGTATGGCAAAAATTAGAAGCCATCTATGGAGTATTTACAAATGAAAGGAGTCAAACAAAAGCATCTACTTCTCAAAGGGATACAAGTTCAAATCTAAGGAACAAGCCTTTTACAACTTCCAACTATGAAGTAGTCGAACAATGTTTTATGGGCATCGAAGAAGAAAATGAGGTATGTCTTAAACCCTTTACTTCCTATGATATTGTTATACAAAATGATTATAGTGATTTACAAGATAATTTTGATGACCTTCAAAATGAATTCCAAAGTTTACTTGTTAAGTACAAAAATTTGAAAAAGGAATTCAATATTTTGAAAAATGAAAAGGATAGTTTATCTACTTCATATGAATCACTATCATGTGCTCACACCACCACACTTAACAAGGTTAGAAACCTTGAAAAAGAAAATAGTACTCTTGTTGAGGATATTAATTGTATGAAAAAGGATTTATCAAAATCCAACTTGAGTACCGATAAAATGACCAAGATTATTGATATTCATAATTGTGATAAATGACTTGATCATAAGCCTAGTGTTGTTAATTATGTGAAAAAAATCAAGTCCCTATGCATGTTGGTCATTATGCTCCAAAAATTATTACTTGTTTCTATTGCGCAAAAAAAGGGTCATACGGTAAATACTTGTCGGGCTAGAAATAGCTCTAATTATTTTTATAGACCTAAAAGTCTCAAGACTAATCCCAAATGACCCAAGCACTTGAGGGTACCACAAAACAATGTTATATTAGGTACCCTGAAATAATAATCGAAGAAAATTCATACCGCCTAGAAGACATCAAAAGATATCACCACAATGAATTTCCAAGAGAAAGACACTTTCAAAAATGGGAAAGCCACAATGCTTGGAGATGGAGCAATTGGAGAAGCCGTCATCAACAAGATAATTTTCAAAGGGGAAGATATCATCAACAATGGGAAAGGCACAACCCATGGAAATGGCAAAATTGGTAAACCGTATCTCCCTATTTAAATATGCATTTTAATTTTTATGCATGTTTGTATTTGTGTCTAAATTGCAAAATGAGTTTTCATAATTTTAAAATTAAGGTCTTCAATATATATTTATGCTTTTAAAATATTTTTGAAAAAGAAGATCTTATATGATGTTTTTAAAACTCGTGTGCATTTTTGTAGACTTAAGTGTGTTATCATCTCTTATGGGTCTTTATGACATGAGCTTACTTTTGATATCTCTTAGCCTACACTTTTATCGTTATGATTTGTGCTAGATTTGTTTTAAGAATTGTGTAGGATTTACATATTTTCACAAATGGCCATTTACGTCATTATTTGTCAAGAAAGGCATTAATTATCGAGGTACGTTTACTTGTGTTATTCTTACTCTTATAGACTCGATATATATATTGCCATGTGCCTATGTGCTTGTTTTTCATAGTATTTCATACAAGTGCCATTAAGAGGATTTTTAGATTCTTTGAAAGACACTATTCGATATTTGATTGCACATATTTACTTTGTCAACTCTTGTTCAAATTTTTTTAATAAGGTCTCAACTATATGCTATCGGATTTTCAAATTTCAAAAGAGACCTTTTGTAGCTTTCTTAAGCTTATTTGAACTTGCATGATTTATTAGACTCTTGATGATTTTCTAAATGCATAAGTATGTGTTTCTTGCTTCATGGTCTATATATATAGTGTCTATTTCTACTATGCTCTTATGCAAGATATTTTTGTGATTAATGATTGAGGCATGTTTTTACACTTGGGCTATTTTTTCTTGCTTATATAAGCGATGCCTGAATGAGTTTGTTAAGTTGTGTAGATGAGAAATGAAGTACTCCAAATATTAGTTACCTCAAAATATTTGGATGTAAATGTTCTAGATCAATTGGATGCCCTATGATGATAGTGATAAAGAAGACAAAAAGGGTATTCCTGAACAAACTCGATGACCAAGGCAACATTGGTCGAACTAAAGGCGAGTTAGTAGCTCGAAGGTATTTTCAAGAAGAAGATAATTAATTTTGATGTAACATTTTCACTCATAGCACATTTAGTAGCTATTTACATTTTATTTGCCCATTCTTGTTTTAAGAAAAATTCAAGCTTTACCAAATGGATGTTAAATCCAATTTTCTCAATGGTTTTATTCAAGAAGAAATCTATGTAAAACAACCTCCGGGTTTAAAATTTTAGGCCAAATGATTTTTATAGAAGGCCTTGTACGGTTGATATTAGTATCCCGTAAATAGTTTGATAGACTTAGCTATTATTGTAAAATGACTTTACAAAAGGTGAAGTTGATATTACACTTCTTGTTTTGAAAAAGGGCAAGGTTGTTTACTTGTGCAAATTTATGTTGATAATATTTATGGTGCTACTAATAAATATTTGTGAAAGATATTTTTCCAAGTCAATGCAAAGTGAACCTAAGATGATCATGATGAGGGAAGCTCAAATTTGATCATTGGAATTCAAGTTCAACAATGCCAAGAAGGTGGCTATATTCCACACTCAAAGTATAGAAAAGAAGAAATAAGGCATTGAAAAGGAAAGAACCATTTCAACCTATATGGCTACAAATGTGAAAATTGACAAAAGGTTGAAGTAGGCATGTTGATTGACAAACAAGTTCGAGGTACGTTTTTCTTTTATTATTCCCATAGACTCGACATTTTATATGCCTTATGTCTATATGCTCGACTTCAAAAAAACTATCCCAACGAATCTCATTAAAGTGCCGTTAAAAGAAATTTTCAAATATTTGAAAGGCACTTCTTCGTATGACTTGTGTATCCAAAGCTTTAAAACGTTCTTATTTTTGGGGATAACAAGTCCGGTGAAAATTATTCAAAATATGGCTCGTCATAATCGAACTAAACATATTGAGATTCGATATCTTTTTCTAAGGGATTGCATTTTTAACAAAAACTTGAGATGTGATTAAATCCGTCTCAAAGTTAACTCACGGACATTTGTTCATTTACCGAGTATTTTACCTCATTTCAAGCTTGATTATGACATAATGTATATTGAATGAGGTCTACGTTTGCATTTTGCACGTTTTAAAACTTAGGGGCGAAAATCGGATTTTTGGATCAAACTTCGGATTTTTCAAACAGAACCAAAACATTGGGCTGCCAGGCGGGCCGGCCGATCGCCCACCAAACGACCGTCGCCCATGCCCTGCCCGACCGGTCGCCTAACAATCCTTTTGGTTAAAAATGGTTCTGTTTCCGCACTTAGCCATTTTGGCTTATTTTGTCCATTTTTCGTCCCCTTCGCCAATTGCACACATATTTCACTCCAAATTTGTTTTAGTGCATACATTTCACATATTGGACCTTTTTAGGCTCGACTATAATCATCATTGCTTGTCTTTACTGATCGAATGGTAAGAATTTCACTCTCTTTAGCTCAATTGGGTTGAACCCTTGAGAACTTGGTTTAAATGTCTATTTCTTGATGCAAATTATATATGTTTGTGATGAGCTTATTGATTGTTGATGAATGATATTTATTAAATTGCATTTTGTGATGAAAAACTTGGCTTGATTTTATTTACAAAGGTTATATATATCTTTTTCAATTTTTGGCGCCCGCCAAGTATTCGATAAAACGTTTCAATGAAAAATTCATCACCTACATGATTCTCTCGATTTCAAAAGTCTTATATATTTATAGAGATCATGTTTTGCTTATCAAATGATCTTTCATAAGCTTCTACAAGTCGTATGATTCGACTCTTCCCTCCTATTTGGTTTAAAAGCTTCAATGTTCAAATAGCTCGATACATCGGTTTACTGGCGCACTTTGATATGAATATATGATGTATTTATCATGCTAACATTCTTTTTGATGATTCCAAAGGGGGGAAACATGTTATAAGCTTATTAGCTCATAGAAGCTAAGTTAAGCTAAACAAAAGAAGCTATAAGCTATGACTTCCTAAAGTCATAAGTTGTGCATTATACTTAGTTCAATTGTTGTATGATGGACTCATATACTTGTCTAATGATGTTTTGTTGACGGGGAGCTTATAAGCTCTTGTACTTAAGATCAATATGTAAAAGCTAAGCTTTTAGCTTGTGGTTGATTGCTTTTACATTACTCTTGTTGTGAATATTGATAGGGGAGCTTTTGCTATATATGTTTGAATATCTCTACTCCCATCCTTGTGTTTATATTGCATGGAATGTTGTCACTCACAACGGATAGTTCTCTTTAACCTTAAAAATTGTTTTGTTTTCAAAATCGACCTCGTTAAAATTGTTTTGGTTTGTAATCATCAAAAAGGGGGAGATTGTTTGATAAATGGTTTTATCATGATTTTGATGATTTTGTTTTTATACCAAAACAATGTTTTTAAAGGTTGTCCAAATACTCCTAAATGATTTAAAATGGTTTTAATATTTTTCTGAGTATTTCTTCAAGTATATTTTCGACAAAATTGGACAACACATTTAATGATATTGCGTCAATGGGTTTTTACATCGAAACTATGTTTGTAAATGTTGTCCTAATACTCCCGATCGGTCTAAAATGTTTTTACTATTTTTCTGAGTGTTTTTTGGAGTTTATATCGGACAACACTTTTGATGATTTTGTGTTAATGAGTTATTTCATTCAAACTATATTTCTAATGTTGTCCAAAATACTCCCGATCGGTTTAAAATATTTTTACTAATTTTTCGGAGTATTTCTTGAGGTTTATTTTCAACAAAAATCGGACAACATTTCATTTTTGAGGTCAACCTATCCTTTATAGGGCAACCCCGCACTGACGCGTTTTATACTTGAAAACAGAGAATATCTTGAGGGGTGTCAACCTCGTGTCAACCGGTATGGTTGACCGGTCGACCCTGGTTGGCCCGATGCCGTCGGCCGACCGGGTGTCGACCGTGTGTCTGGGAGCAAACTTGAAACAGAACTTCCGGACTCGTTTTTGGGTTTTGCTCGACCGCCGGGATTGGTCGAGGTCGGCCGACCGGACCGTCGACCGGCCGCCTGTAAAAATGGGTATTCTCATTTTCAAACGTCTATTTGTGCGCGACCGTCGCCCTCAAGTTTGATGACAAAAAATTCTAACCGTTGTGCGGCAGAGACATCTTTTCCTTAAATTGTGGGATTGATTTCTAACACTATAATCTTGAATTTAATTGTAATTTTTTTGTAGATATCGATTCCAAGAGGAGCCTATCAAGTATCAATCATCTCCTATAAATAGAGGAAGATTTGAAGCACAACAATAAGAGAGAACAACACAACACAACACAACAAGATATACTCAAGCAAACACTTGGTCTTTCATTGTTATTATTCTTGTTGTAATTTGCCTAGCTTATCACTTTCACATCCTTGATGTCTAGGCTATTCTTGATTACACTTGCACTCAATTGTATAATTCATTATCGAGTTGTAATCTTGGATTTTTGGTTAATCATTCAACACAAGATATCCTTGTGAGTGTTCTTTGGTAAGAACACACTGGGTGATCTAGGTGTTAGGAGTAAGAAGATTGTGGTAATCTTCTTGTTGAGGTGTTGAAGAATTTGGTATTCTTCAAGGTTGAAGATTGTGGTAATCTTCACAAGGCGCCGTTGGAGATTGTGGTAATCTTGAAGAGAGATTGTGGTAATCTCAAAGGTGGTGTTGAAGAAGAGTGTGGTGCTCTTGGGTGTTGTTGTAAGTTGGTGTTGTATTAATTTTGGTAATTAATAAAATCTTTTTTTCTTTTTGAAATCCATCCCGGATATCTTGGGGTGGTAGAGGATTAGGCCCTGGTGGGTTGAACCTCTATAAATCAACGAGTGTTGTTTACATTCCGCACCTTTATTATTGTCTTTGAGCATTCGGTTCGAAAAAGAGGTAATCATCGAAACGATAGAGATAATCTATTCACCCTCTAGATTATTGTAGCCGCTGGACTTACAATTGGACCTCAAGCGCTTCATTGGATTGACGATTGTCCCCACAAACCAACACGAGTCTTTTTTAGCACGCTTTGTTCTCACTCACGCGCTTCCTGTAAAACTTCGCAAGAGGTCACCCATCCCATGTCTACTCTAGATCAAACATGCTTAACATCAGAGTTTCTATGTAATGGGCACCAGAAAAGAAGATGCATCTGTTGGTATAGGTAGTCCGTATCAAATCTTTTAAGCTCTCATCTAACTGTGCAATCTAGTGCTCACGAGTTCGAATCGCAGGCCGCACCTCGCACCTCTTTTAAAGCACATTGCAGGTAGGATGCTGAACCAAAACCCAACATATGTTTTATTAGTTTAATGGCCTAACGGTCCTAACTAAATCAATTTAACAATTTTATTTATTGTATCAATCGTACCATACCACGTTTCTCGTGTTTTTAGCGCGTCGTGTTTGGGTATAAGATTTTGGCCCAATAAGGTTATTGTGTTATGTCGGGGCTCGAGCTTATCGCGTTGTTATTTATCGGGCTGGCACGAACGATCTGCCACCCCCTAAGTGCTATCATCAAGTATGAAATTAAAACGTTATCTATGTTTTTAGCTTTTTTATATTTACTCATTGGCTTATTGTTATTTTGTGGCAAGAAAAAAAAATATTAAGAATAGAATATGTCAATTTGATTCCTAATATAAATATACCACTGTGTATTTCTCCTATAAATAGTTTCTACTCTTTATTGAGAAATAATATATGTAGTCTTGTAATAATCTATTATATATATATATTCTTTGTTATATATATATGGATAGTTTTCCTAGTGAAATTTTAACTTTTTAGACTACCATACTACTAATTTCTAGATCCGCCACTAGTTAGGGAGTAGCATGAAATCTACCTTCACCCAAATTAGTATCACTTAGAAAAATTGGTCTCTAAGTGCAAATTAACAATTGGCGACTGGATCCACCCAAATCCGCTCGAGCCCTATCTTTTGGGTCAATATTACCATTACTGGGCTTTTTTTGAGTTCTGGGGACTAGTGTTGAGAGACCGGTCCAAATTGTAAAACCCTATATAAACCCCTGTTATAAATCGTCACACCAGAAAATCGGCGTTTGTGCCGGGATATCACCGCCGTCCGACCAAACACTTCTCCGACTATCTTGTATTAAATTATTTGAATTTGCATACTTCTTTCTTGAAACATAGTTGCCATTCCTCTTCCAGCTTTAAAACGACTTCCAACCCCGTAAAGCGGCGATGGGAAAAAGGAAGAATATGGAGGCCGGCGGCGATAATCAGCATTCACTCTCCACCGTCTTTGTTGCCAATTTGCCCTTCTCCTTCACCAACGCTCAGGTATTCTTCCATTTTTGACGCGCGCGCGTATGTGTGTAAATATTTATGTATCTGCGTTTGAGCAAATATGTACATATTGGTCTGTTTATGCGTGTGTGGAGAAAATAGTCTTTGCATTAGTTCAATGCTTATGTTATATTGTTTGTGTGATTGCTTTAGATGGAAGAAGCGTTCAGTGAGGTTGGACCGATAAGAAGGTGTTTTATGGTTACGAAGAAGGGTATGCTTACATGAACTCTTGTTTCAGAAATGTCATTGGATATATAGTGGTATTTTATCTTAAACATGTTTCCAATTCAATAGGTGTTCCAATTGCTGGTGAAACTGTTGGAAAAACGTGATACTACTATAATGTTTATTTTGATGACTTATTTTGTAGTTGAGTGTTAGTTGATTTTTTTCCCTTTGAGCTAGCTTTTATTAATCAGGTTTTAAGTGTGTGTTTCTTTTTGCTATTTGTTAATATATCAGGGTCTACTGAACACCGCGGTTTTGGCTATGTTCAATTGTAAGTCAATTTTGCATTGTCGCGACATCATTTGGATTTTACGAGTAACGCTATTGCTTATGCTAATGCTGGATTCCTAATATGAATATAGTGCTTCTGTTGAAGATGCTAATCGTGCCATTGAGCTGAAAAACGGCTCTACCGTTGGAGGTAGAAAGCTTGTCGTTAAACAAGCCACACATCGTGCTCCTCTTGAGCAGCGTCGAGCAAAAGTAAATCAAGGTCTGTGAGTCTGTCAGTGTACACCCTGTTCCCTTCTCCCACTGCATAGAAAATGTGTTGAAGTTAGAGTTACTGTATTTATTTGTTTCTGCTTCTCCTTTTATATGCTCATTCAGAAAAGTTGTTCCAATATTTTGGTTGTTGGGTTTTCCTATTTGTTAGTTCAATCTGAAGACGCTGTCGAAACAAAGAATGACAAGGCTGTCGAAAAAACAAAGAATGACAATGCTGTCGAAAAAACAAAGAACGACAAGGTTGTCGAAAAAACAAAGAACGAAAAGGCTGTCAAAACAAAGAACGACAAGGCTGTCGAAACTGCAATGTTAGACAAAACTGGCAAGGCTTTGAAAGCAAAAGGTCTAGCTTCTAGATGGCTGGAATATTTATGTTATACATTTAAGTTTCCGTTGTGTTTCACTCATGTGATTAGTTGGAAAAGGATTAGGTGAGTTGAAGGAAGCAAGAAAAAGAACGGCTATTTCCAGTGGTCTTCCTGACAAAGGGAGTTCAGATAAACAAAGGTACTGTTTCAGATATCAGATATCATTGTTGTAATTACATTTGCTGCCTAAGTTGGTAATGAAAATCTATGACGTGATCAGTAAGTTTTTATGTTATTTTTGAGATTGAAGTCTGCTTGTGACTCCCCTGTTTCTTGCCCATTAATAATTGTTTGACAATCTAACTTCAAGTGCCAATGAAAGTTTGTTTGAATGAGACTATTGGTACTACTTTTAGTTAGCCAAACATAATAATTCTTCTGCTGGCAAGTTTATTTAAACATGAAATTGTATTTGCCAATCATTAAGTGTTGTGCAACCCATATACTACGCCATGTAAAGCTCGGATTATAGCCCAATTTTGCTGATAAGAAGTCCGTGGATGGAAAATATTTAGCTTTTAGCAGCCTAGTCGCCAACGAGTTCGGATTTAATTTGGTATACCCAGAAATCTGAAGCAGATTGCATGTTTGTTTGAATAGGCGATGCAAATTCCTACCTGGTTATTGGAAGTTTGTTAACAAACTGTTGACCTATGATAGCCCTCAACATATCGTTTAGTCAACATAAACTTGTGCGGATGTTGCCATTAGACATGTTTTCTTTCGCTATAACTGTGGTACTTTATCCTTCAAATTCGCATTTGACCTTGCTCTTAGTCACCCTCTGCGATTTAGTTTGTAGCTTAGAGTCTACTAAGTCTTGATCAAGTGCTAGGAATGGTGAATTGGAGTTGTTGTCATTCGAATATTTTACTCATAAGTTTGAAGAGTGAATGGTTGGGCTTATGAAATTACTAGTGAGGTTGGTCTACACAAGATGATTCTGATTTCATGATGGGGAGCTGGTTATTGCCTCCATAAAATTGAGGAAATAAAACATATATAAAACTTCACACATATGCTTGTAAAGTTACCCTTTATGGGACATGCATTTATGTGGTACTCTTCCATAATCGGGTAATCTTTGTTAGTGGGTTTTTTTTTTTTATTGAATTTTTAGATTTAAGATTATTGAAGTGCAAGACTGCTAAGCGATT
This sequence comes from Rehmannia glutinosa, assembly GCA_016081115.2. Classification (NCBI taxonomy): domain Eukaryota; kingdom Viridiplantae; phylum Streptophyta; class Magnoliopsida; order Lamiales; family Orobanchaceae; genus Rehmannia; species Rehmannia glutinosa. The sequence continues at coordinate 7,497 of JABTTQ020002908.1, read as the reverse complement.
ATTGAGTATCTAACGGCTTATTGTTGTGGGCTTTGTTGATTTCAGCACTAAAATTTGGTTCTTAAATAAGAAACATCCTTATTTTGTCCTAAAATACTGAGCATAATTTTTTGTATCCCCATGAGCAGTTCCCTTCCTTACAATGGACATAATATTTCAATGGTTATCATGGCATTGAATAGCAGAATCAGGTGTACTTATATCTGATTGTTAGTATCTTTGAGATGTTAATGGACAATGTTTCCAATTCTCAGGCTAACTTTGATTGGGTTTAGCTTGCTCTTGTTGTGAAATTTGATGTATTAAATTTTTAAAAAGTGTATTGTGCTACTTGAAAGATCTCCATTCACCAGCATATAGTTTACGTGTTTAGTTGTTCTGATCTAACATATAAATTATCCATCATGTAAACAGGGTTGCTAAGACAGTCATTTTTGGTGGTCTTCTTAGTGGTGATATGGCAGAGGAAGTTCATCGTCTAGCAAGGAAGTTTGGGACAGTATGCTCCGTCATTTACCCTCTTCCAGAGGAAGAACTGAAGCATCATGGTAAAGAATTTGAACAATCTTTTTGGAACACTAACCTATCACTGGCGCCAATATTACTTCCTATAGAATATCCAATCATGAAACATGTGATAGACCGAAAGATCTCTGTTATTCTGTTATTTCTTCCTTCTGCAGCAAAAAGATTTCGATATGAGGCTTTAGTTGGTGATAGTAATATAAATATGAAAGAGTAGGTTTTAAAACTGCTTCCTGCACCAGATTACTTCTCAAAAAATTGCGAAAACCCTCTACACTTTCCTTATTAATACATGATAGGACTAATAGTGTTTATAATTATTGTTCTTAATATCCACCAATTGTCTTGGAATGGTTTACATTGTTTTCTTTTTCCCAACCAAAAGCTCGGCGTCGCTTATCCATTTCCATGTCATATGGATGACGATTCTTTTACCATCTACCGTTTTATGTGTTTTCCTGTCTGGCATGCTTTGTAATGTTTCTAGGACTCTTACCGTGTTTTGCTTCCTGCATGCACTTCTGTGCCATTTGCCACTGTATCCGACTATGTATTTGGACTGCTTCAGATTTATCCGTATTTACACTGTTTTCTTATGCGTATCAGAAAGTTTCCATTGCTTAATGTAAGATCAACCATCTCTAATATGAACGATTGAATGCTCTAGCATACTTGTTCATTCATGCTGTGTCTTACCTTACTTTACCAACTCATATGCTCTTGAAGAATTGATCTTTCTAGTTGGTAACTTGGTATGGTGTGCTTGTGTAAATTTTCAGGGCTAGCTCAAGATGGTTGCAAAGTGAATGCCTCATCTGTACTTTATACAAGTGTAAAATCAGCTCGTGAATGTGTTGCAGCACTACACCAGAAAGAGATACATGGGGGATCTGTTTGGGCTCGTCAGCTTGGTGGAGAGGTGAGAATATGTCATTGTTTACAAAAGCTCTTATCATGCTGTAAATATAACTTCAGCTTTGTGCAAAATGTGTTCATCTCTTACAAAACTTGCCACGCAGGTGCATTGCCTTTTGTTTTACTTCTTGCCAGTGATTAAACTGTCAGTGAGGATTCTGATGGTCTCAATTTTTCGCATTTGTATGCTATGTAAATTAAGTCTCTTCTCTTCTTCGGCAATATTCAGCACTGCCCTATAATCTTACACAAATTGAACACAAAAATACTCAACTTTTTTTTTTCCTGGTCTTTTGGTTAGTGGACCAGCCAATGTTTATTGGGTGGCCCCCTAATCTGAATTCTCTAGGCCCCCCCAACCCACACACTCACACACTTGAAAAGAAAAATATTTAAGAAATTCTGCACCCAGCAACATTGCTAGCTAACAAGTTCTTTGATTTAATGATTTGATTCAACAAGTTTATGTCTTGAGTTGATTATGTGAGGTTGAGCTTGAGAAGAAAAAGATTATAAAATGACATGCATTCATGTTAATTGTAGTCTGCATTGTTCATGATTGAAGTTGTGCGTGTGTGTGTCTGTGTTTCTTTCTTTTCAGAAGTTCTTCTCTAGTTGTCTCCAAATCGGCAAATGGTGCAAGCAGGTCGAATGGGTTGGGCATGGAACGTTCAGGTTGTCGGGGTGGGATGACCTGTTTAAATTGGGTTAACCTAGGTAGATAAAAGGTTGGGTTAACGTTGGCTGAAATTGAGTTCAGGCAAAAAATGGTCTTAATTCAGGGTTGAGTGAATTCATGTTCATGTTCATGTTCTTCCCTCTAGCTGACCTGATCACCATTATCTTTGTTTTTGTCTGAGTTACTTAGCAGTGTAATTGTGATTTTTGGTAATCTGCATCCAACAGCTCTCTATAAAGGACTCAAATTCTCCAAACACCTTCACCACAACCTTCCAAGAAGATAAAAAGAGTAATGCAATAACAGTAGTGACCGACTGAGGGGCTTAAGCTCTGTCATGTGTAGCTTTCACATCTATAGATTTTGGCTGTTGCTTTGATTGCTTGAATTCCTGGCATGACATGTACTTATTGTTTTTTCTCTCATCCTAAATTTTCAGTTATAATATTTTGACTATTGAATGTGTTTACCAGGGCTCTAAAACTCAGAAGTGGAAACTTATATTGAGAAATCTTCCATTCAAGGTTCTTGTCCCTCACTTAAGAGTTTTTAAATTTCAATTCGATTATCATCCTTTTTTTTCGTTTACTACGCATGCTTTATGTTTACATGATTGGAAGTGTTGGGAGTAGGGGTGTTCATTCGTCAAACCCGAACCGAACCGAATTTCGGTTAACCGAAATTTCGGTTGGTCGATATATAAAACCAAAACCGAACCGTATTAAACAGTTCGGTTCGGTTAAAACCGAAAAAATTCGGTTGTTTTGTTTGGTTTTTCGGTTTAACCGAAAATTAAAAAAAAGAAAATGAAAAGAAAAGAGGGATTTGCAGAATTCTGATATGTTAACAAAGAACCAGACAACAAGCTTGATCATTTTTCAAGCTTCATGTTTTTCAAGCTTCATGGGTTACTCAAATTGATAAAACTTACTGATTTGTTCCAATTATCTACAATCTTGGTATCTAGAAAAATCTCTTTATCAATAAATTAAACAAAATATATAATTTAGGGTTTTATAATTTGGGGATTTTTGTAAATACCTCAACAAACAACAATTACATGTAAAAACTTAAAATCCACTCCTTGGTGATGACGGACGATGATGGAAGCACGGCCGCCGGACAGGGACGAGCGAGGAGAAGAAGTAGAAGTCGACAGAGCCTTTAATGTTTTGGAATCCACTTCTTTTTTGTTGCATATCAGCACAGCACGTGTTTGCAGTTTTCATTTTAGGAATAATAATAAAGAAAGTTCGGTTTTCGGTTGGTTCGGTGAACTGAACTCTAAAACCGCGAACCGAACCTAAAACCGAAACCGAACCGAAAACCGAAATTTTTGTAAAAATAAAAAAAAACCGAACCGAAATTTTCGGTTCGGTTTTGGTTCAAACCGAATTTTCGGTTTCGGTTTGGTTCGGCCGGTTAACCGAACTGTGAACACCCCTAGTTGGGAGGTTTTGTTTTAAGAATGCTAATATGCATGTTCTCACTTTATGGACTGCTGATCGCAGGCTAAAGTGGCCGAGATAAAAGATATGTTCGCTTCTGTAGGATTCGTTTGGGATGTGGTTATTCCTCAAAATCCTGAGACTGGGTAACCCTTTGAATTTGTTATTGATACTTTAGTACCTCCGCGTCTGCTGTTCAACTTATTTATTCTCTCTCTGTCTTTTGCAGGTCTTCTAAAGGATTTGCATTTGTTAAATTCACATCAAAGCAAGAGGCAGAAAATGTATGTTGTATTTTTTCTGATGACTTTTTGAAAGAACTTGAGACTATGTATTTCTCTTATGGTAACTTGGCAGCTAGCCTTAGGGAGGATATCTGCTTTTCTGATTTTTTATAAAGAAATCATTTTGATGAACGATGAAAAGAAAGACGAAACTGAAAGATGTTTGGCCAGAAAGAACAGGACTTGCCTGATTGTATAAGTCTCCACTTGCATAGGAATAAATGAGTAGAATATGCATGTAGGGACATCTTCGCTCTAGACAATAGTACAAGGAACAATAGTATTGACTTATTGTGTCATATTCTAGATTTAGAAAATGAATAAGCAAAGAACACATCCATTCTTCTGGAATATACTTCTTGTTCCCTTAACAGCTTGCACGGGAACATTCTTCCAGACATAAGTGGTGTCTTAAAATCTGCTGCATGTAGTCAGACTCATAACATGACCTTCAGAAACACTTTTTAACTGCCTTCCAAACATTTAGGAGCTTTACTAGTGAGTGATTTGCTAAAGTCTCGATCTTTTCTCTCTTGTGCAGGCTATTCAGAACTTCAATGGGAAAACTTTTGGTAAAAGACCAATTGCTGTCGATTGGGCTGTTCCAAAAAAGATTTATACTGTTGGGAGTAACTCCGTTGCCGCCATAGGAGATGGTATTTGCCACCTTTCCACTTTGAACTCTAGTTACTCTTTGCTAGCGGATTTTGCATAACTGAGTGATTGTTTGTTGTCCATTACATATTTATGCGAGCTATTTTGCTGTGTGTAATACAACAGATCTTCTCGATATTTGTCGGATGGTATCTTGTGCTTTCATTGTCCTGGATGACTACATTTCACTCAATCTGGGATACATTGTTTTTACAGGACAGGAGCTAGAAGATGGAAGCAGTAGTGAATCGGAGGACAGTGATGCAGAACCAGTAAAAAAATCACAAGTGCATGGCATTGATGATGCTGCAGATGAGTCAGATTCATTTGACGAGAATGATAGTAAAAGTGAAGTTGACTTTGAGGAAGAGACAGAGATTGCAAGAAATGTACTTAAAAACTTCATTTCACCATCTTCTAAAAATGTTTTGGAAGGGAACAACGATTCAGCACTGTCTGAGGGAAACATTGATGATAAATCTGTACCAGTTGAAAAGAAGTCATCTGATGCATCGGGTACCCATCTTATGGCGACAGTGAAAGGTGCTGGAGGAGACCCAAAAATATTAACTCAACTCAAGGAGAAGATGAGTTGCAGAGGACAATTTTCATTAGCAATCTTCCTTTTGAAATCACTTCTGAGGAAGTGAAACAACGTTTTTCTTCATTTGGTGAAGTGCAGTCATTTATACCAGTTCTTCATCAAGTCACGAAGTATGGATGTTTCTCTGTTTAGAAGTGTTCTACATTCTTTAGACATAATCATGGCTTTATATGCATTTTCTGTATTTTCTGTAGGCGTCCCACGTGGAACTGGATTTCTCAAGTTTACAACAACTGATGCTGCCGATGCTGCACATTCAGCAGCCAACACTGTAGCTGGCAAGGGTATCTAAATAAAAGGGCGACCAGTGAAAGTTTTGAAGGCTAAATACAAGAAAACAGCCAACGATAAAGCAGTGGAGAAGGCCAAAAAGAGGTTCATGACCACCGCAATCTATACCTGGTTAAGGTTGATCTCCAAATTCTGTCTAATTTCTTGTTAATTATTAGTAAATAAAAATTGCACCCAAATTGTTGCACAATTTTAACATCCAGTTTTAATTTTGGCCATCTCTTAACAGGAGGGTCTTATCACAGAAGGGATGCCTGCTGCAGAAGGAGTTTCAGCCAGTGACATGTCAAAACGCAAGAAGTACGTACTTTTTAAACTTGTGCATAAATATGTAAAGATGAAAACTTTGAATACCCAGACATGAGTAGCATTGCATGTCAATAATTGAGTGCACAACTGAATAATGATCTCGCTGTCACCAGCCCTGGTTTTGGATGAAGAATAACTTCATCTCTTATGTTCTGGATTCAGGAATCTGATATGACTAATCCCAAAAATATTGATTCCTTTATATTTCTTGTTCGCTACCTAGAATTCCTGTTGTAAAATGCACCCTTTTCATGTCAATAAGTGTACACTCTGCTTGGATTTTTGTCACGGGTTAAGGGGTCAGGTTATCTCAGCTCATGTCTCTTGAGCTATTATTCCTCAAGTTGGCCAACTCTTTTACAAAAGGAAACACACAGAGTAAGGATGCGTACTGTGCTCTTGTTAATCTGTTGGTTATTTATCTTCAAACTTTTACTTCTCAAACTTACTGGTGAACAAATATATGCTTTGGCTTGGACAGTATTAGTCCATGTATGAATATCAAAGGCATAGGATAGCCAGGTCAATGCACAAATGAAATTGAAAGGAACGGAAAAGTGAAAATGAAGCAATAAGAAAATTTCGGCCTTGCAGGTAATCTGGTGACCTGCCACTTGTTACGGGTCCAAAGGAACTGCTGATTAGGCTACCTGCTAAAGCTCTAAAATTTAGCAGGAATTTGAGGTGTTAAACTTGTTGTAGCATCGACCAAGTTTCAGAGGCGTGGCAAGTTGTTGGGGTGGCCAGCGAGAGATGGGGATAAAAATGCTGTGAAGCTTCTGGTCCAAAAAGATGCTTTAGACAGTGCAAAAAAAACTGTGTGTAATGGAATGATATTAAACCTTCTGGGGTTTTGCTGTGGTGATCCAAGTAGTGGATGTTGAGGCTGAGTTAATATAGTCTTCTTTTAAGAGGAAAGAATTTTCGGAGAGTATCTCGTTTGTGAATAAACACTAAGACGATTAGGTGAGGACAATTTATAAGGAGAACCTAGAGTGGAAAAAGGGATAAGATGTTGTATATATCGTTTGGTGTAGGAAGTACTGAATTCAGCTAGGGATGGCAAAATCCTTGCGAGGAACCATCCCCATTGGTACCCAAATAAAATGGGGTCCTGAATCCCTGGTTAATTTGGGGATGGGGATTCCCGCTTCTCTAGAATCGGGGATGGGATGGGGATGGTATTTATATTCTTCGCCCCGTCCCCGTCCCCATCCCCAACCCGTTTAGATAAAATGTGGATTCCCCATCCCCATTCCCATTCCCGATATATATATATATATATATATTATATCTATGTATTATTAATATTAATTCTATTTGTAATATTTTTATTTTATAATTATAAAAACTAAACCCTTAAATCTTTATAATTTACTTGTTCTCATTCTTTATTTTACAAATTAGGAATTTATGTTATTTTATTTATTTTGATTATATGTTATTTTAAGTACTTTATTTTTTAAAAAATATTAATAAATATTAAATACAAAATGGGAACCCGATTCCCCGCAGACCCCATTCCCCGCACAGGATTCCCCATCCCCATCCGATACCCAAAGCGGGAATGGTATTTGGGATGGGATTCTCGGGACGGGGATGGTATATACGTCGAATACTAGCCCCGTCCCCGCCCATTGCCATCCCTAAATTCAGCCAAGTAATACTTTGCATATTTGGATATTAAAGAAGTTTGAATGATATTGCATGTGAACCAAATTTTTTTGGTAAAAGAACTGTGATCCCGACCTGTAACTGTTTTTCTTCCTTTATTGTTTCATGCCTTAT
>JABTTQ020002907.1:0-109306 GCA_016081115.2 Rehmannia glutinosa | reverse complement strand
CATGTATTGCTCATGAGAAGATCATTCCGCTTCGACGCGAGGATGCGGTCCCGCTCAATTTTCTTTAAAACAAATACGGATACGCCGCGTTTCGTAATATTTGTTATAGCTCGCTGAGAGGTTGAGTACTGCTACTTGGTAAGATCTCATTTCCTTAAAATTAGTTAAAGAAGCCACCATAACTAAAGGACACCACTCCACCCAAAAATTAAAAAAATAAAAAATAAAAATAAAAATGATAAAACATAACAACACACTGGAAACCATGATCTTGACATGAATGCAAGTGAAACCTACATATTTCCCAAAAAGGACACATTTTATTCATTGTTGAACTCAAATGTCCAAATATTGTCTTCACTAGTGTTATAATGGCCAAATTGTTTTAGCTTTTAAAGCAATTGTGTCAGTCAATCTTCACATTCTCATTTCAGCATTCATTTACTCTCTCTTTCTCCCCTCCAAGAAAAAAAAAAGAAAAAAAAAAAAAAATGAAAGATATCTCAGCTTCAAATCTATTTTTGCTATTTCTGTTTTTAAATTTAATTTTCCAGTTAACCCATTGCAGTGTCACCTATGACAATAAGGCTCTTATCATCAATGGCCAAAGAAGAATTCTTTTTTCTGGCTCCATTCATTATCCAAGAAGTTCCCCTGATGTACAGAAAATTACCATCTTCTTGAATCTTTTTGTTTTTTGGGATAAATGTATTTTTGATTTTTTGTTGGATTAAAGCTATTTTTTTTACAATGCAGATGTGGGAAGGGCTTATTCAGAAGGCTAAAGATGGAGGGTTAGATGTTATAGACACTTATGTGTTTTGGGACCTTCATGAACCTTCACCTGGAAATGTACATTTCTTGTTTATCAACATTTCTTTACCAATATTTTTTTTTTTCTCAATTTTTTGTGATTATTATTTCGTTAAAATTGCCAACTAATGGGGTTCCATTTTCTTGAATTTTAGTACAATTTTGAGGGACAATGTGATTTAGTTCGATTCATAAAGTTAGTCCAGAAAGCAGGGCTATACTTGCATCTTCGTATTGGGCCTTATGTTTGTGCTGAATGGAATTTGGGTAAGGATTTTTAATTATATATAATATAGTACTAAATATTTTTTTAGTTTGATATTTAACATTACTTATACTTATTATTATACTCTGTATTTCTTTTTTTTTTTTTGTTTCAGAGGGTTTCCTGTTTGGTTGAAATATGTTCCAGGCATTAGCTTCAGAACTGATAATGAACCTTTCAAGGTGTGTGTGTGTGTGTGAATTTTAATTTAATTCATTTTTTTCCCCTTCCAGTTAGAGATAAGGTAACAATTTCATTGATTTTGTGTAATTTATATTCTTAATGGAAATTTCAATACCATTTAATATAAAAAAATGTTCATTTCATTGCAGATGGCAATGCAAAAATTTACCCAGAAAATAGTCAAATGATGAAGGATGAAAATCTTTTCAATCTCAAGGTGGTCCAATAATTCTATCCCAGGCATGTTTCTGTAATATTTGATTTTTTTGCTTGTATAGTTTTTGATGGTCATATTTGAAATTCAGCACTTAAGTGGGAAACAATGGTTAATTCTAATATTTTTTCAATTTATTATTGTTGTAATGTAGATCGAAAACGAGTATGGTTCAGAAATAAAAAATTTGGTGGTGCTGGTAATTCTTACATGTCCTGGGCTGCAAAAATGGCTGTCGGCTTAAAAACACCGGCGTCCCATGGGTTATGTGTAAGGAAGATGATGCCCCAGATCCAGTGGTAAATATGTTTTTATGGGTTATTTGCAGAAAATACCCTCGAGGTTTAGTCTAATTACATTACAATCCAGCTATCTTTGAAAATTACAAATACTCCATTAATATTTAGGGATAGTTACAAAAACTACCCATGAGTTTTGCTTAATTACAAAAACCCCAGAAATGTATGAAAATTAAAAAATGAAACCCTTGAGGTTTGTTTATTTATTTAATCATAAATGTAAAGGGGGTAATTGCAATACTTTTTAAAAATGTAAGGGGGAGTTTGAAATGCTTATGAATCTATGATGGACTAAGGTGTAATATAGAATCAACCTCCATGGGTTCGTTTGTAATTTTCAAAACCTATGGTTTTTTTGTAATTAACCCAAACCTAGGGTAGTTTTGTAATTATCACTTAATATTTATTTCTATTTTACAGGGGGTATTTTTAAGCAAATACAAACTTCAAGAGGGTGTTTGTAACACCTTAAAGGGTGTTTGTAATTTGAAAGATAACTGATTTTTTCATAATTAGATTAAATTCCAGGGGTATTCTGTAATTTAACCATATTTTTATAGCATATATGCAAAATTGGCTGAATTAGCAACTGTTTGAACATTATTCTATCTTTCTTACTTTCTTGCATTTAATAATTCTTTCATTTAATGATCCTGCTAAACTTTGTTGACAGATTAACACATGCAATGGTTTTTATTGTGATTATTTTTCCCAAACAAACCTTACAAGCCCACAATATGGACAGAGGCTTGACTGGCTGGTATCTTCATTATTTACCAATCTGTAATTTTTTTGACTGATAAATATGTGCAATGATTTTTATTGACCTTTTTTTTCTCAAGGTTTGAAGTTTTCGGAGGGCCAATTCATCATCGACCGGTCGAAGATTTGGCATTCTCAGTTGCCAGGTTCATCCAGAAAGGAGGCTCCTTTGTAAACTACTACATGGTAAGAATATTTTTGATTGATTTTTTAAAATGAAAAAAATCCACTTATCAAAAAAATTTCAAATTAATTACAAATTACCCCTGAGGTTTGTTTAATTACCAAAAGCCAGTTATCTTTCAGAATTTCCAATACCCTTGAGATTTGTTTCTTTTTCACAAATTGCATCCTCAACAGAGGTATTAGATAAATACAAACAATAACAAACCTCAAGGGTGTTTGTAAAACCTTAGGGGTGTATTTATAATTTTGAAGATAACTAGATTTCTTTTAATAGGCTAAACCTCAGGGGTAGTATTTGTAATTATCGCAAAGATCTATAGAATGACAGCTTTGCTACTGCTCAAGAAACTACAACATTTGATTATGCTATCAGGTTCATGATTTGAAATTAATAGCTGTAGTATACTGCCATAAATAATAAATTTATGACAGCTACTATGAGAAAATTTCAAGTTTTACCCCCTTAGGCAAATAGATTGGAGACCCCGAATGCCAAGTGGTAAACCTCTATGGCATGGTAAATTAGAGATCGTGACTTAGACGACTTATATGGCTTTATTGAAGCATATGTCGATTGTGCCTTTCTTTCTTTCGGGAAGGAGTCTCGAAAAGAGTCTTAAATCACTTCTCCTGAAGTCTTCTTTGATCCACTAGCTCTATCTCCTAGATGTAGGGACGCGTTAATGAATTACTTCCCCAGCTAGATCTTCCTTCCATTCCCGATACGCTGCAAAGCAGTCCATCCTATCTGTTCTGATCTGAGGAGTAAAAAACACAAGAGTCATCCTTAACGGCCTCTATTCCATTCCTGAAGTGAATGGTCGCTTGATATTAGTTAGGCTTACTGTGTTTAACATTGCATTAAAGCTGGATGATTTGAGCTTGGATTCTTTACAATGTGTTCGATTCTTAAATTTCTCTTCTTAGGAAAACAAAAGGATTTTGCTGAAAAAAAACTTGGAAAATTTAGAACAATGGGAGTATTTAAAGTAACTCCTTGAGTTCAGTTGTTCAGAGCAAATTTTAGTGATTCCTCAACAGCTTTTAGATTCTCATATTAATGCATTTTATTCGAGCATTTTTATCCGTATTGAGGGATAATTACAAAAACTACACTTGAGGTTTGGGTTAATTAAAAAAAAACCATAGGTTTTTGAAAATTACAAAAAGCCCTGCGAGGTTTGATTTTATTACATTTATCCTCTTCATAAGCAAAAAAAATTTCAAACACCTCCTGACATTTGTAAAATTATTGCAATTACTCTCTTACATTTAACACGTAATCAAACCTTAATTTTTTTTAAATTTTTAATTTTCAATTTTCAAACATCTCTGGGTTTTTTTGTAATTAACCCTCACCTCAGGGAAGTTTTTGTAATTATCCCTTTATTTAATTTATACAGTGACAATTCATTCCTTACCAAATACTCAGAATATTTAAACATGCAATGATGCTTTGACTGAACTTTCTTTGTTTTATTTTCTTCTTTAAAACAGTATCATGGAGGAACCAACTTTGGAAGAACAGCTGGAGGTCCTTTTATTACAACTAGCTATGACTATGATGCTCCTATCGATGAATACGGTGAGCGAAGAATACAAGGGAAACAAAAAGAAAAACTTTGATTTGTTTCAAACTATGTTTTAACATCCTAAATAACTAGTTCACTTCTTTTATTTGCAGGCTTACTTAGGCAACCCAAATATGACCATCTAAAGGAACTTCATAAGGCAATAAAGTTATGCGGGCACGCTTTGACTGACGTCGATCCTACAGTTACTGCTTTTAGGAAACTACGAACAGGTTTCTGCGTGTCTTAATATTTGTTTGCACAATGATATGTATTTTGTTACAAGTTTTGAGGGAATTAAAGCATACCTGGTTCGTTGTCATTGTAATCTTGGGATAATTGCATTTTTTCCGCTAAACTATCGTGAGTTTTGCATTTTGCCTACTAAACTTTGGAAATTTCTCCTTTGCATGCCTAACTTTGACATTTTCAGTTAACCCCTTGAGCTGACTTGAACCTATCATGAATTGACACATGTCACATTTTGTTTGGTTTCAAGGGTAAAGTGCAACGAATCATACAGTTGAGAGGGAATAATATGTATTATCAAAGTTTAGTGGGCAAAGTGCAAAAAATATTATACTTTGGAAGGCAAATTGCAATTAACCTTTATCTTGAATTTTGATGCTCGGATTTATTATTTTGTCCAAAAAAGTTTTCGTAGAGCATATCATAGAATATTTTGTTGCCATAAATAAATATTTGGTGTCTCGCCTCATACGAAATGGCTTTATTGCTACGTTTACAGGCGCATGTATTTTCTTCAAAATCGGGCCGGTGTGCAGCGTTTCTATCAAATTTCCATTGGGACACAAGTGCAAGGGTGAAATTCAATAACATGCACTATGATCTGCCTCCCTGGTCAATCAGCATACTCCCGGATTGCAAAAATGTCGCTTTTAATACTGCCACGGTGAGTCATATCATTAATAATAACCATAGTAAAAATGACCTCTGGTTGTGCAGACCACACCAGATGGGCTTCAAATGTATCCTGCTAATATTTATTTCTTATTTTCCACTTCACAAGGTAGCAATTTTCTAGGACTCTGTACTTAAATACAATTTCATTTTCAGTTAATGAAACATCTGCATTTTTATCATAGCCTGCACAATGTTCCTTACTAAGGAAGTGTTTGCAAGCACTTAAAAAGTGATTGTCAGCTTTTAATTGAGAAAAAGTAGTTTTTAGTGTTTTTCAAATGTTACTTCTGCTTCTGGTTATGTATAAATTAATCAGAATCTAAAAGCAGGGGTGATGGGTGTTCTAGATCTGATTCTGCTTTGGTCACATTTTGAAATATGCAAAAGCACTTTCACAAGCTATTCCAACACTCTCACTGTTAACTTAATCATCTTTCAGCTTCTATTTGCAAACACTATTACCAACTTTTGATTCTCAAGTACTACTTTTCACTTCTACTACGATAAATAAATCACTTCTCTTTAAAGCTTAAGTTTTTGCGAACACTCCCAACTTCACTAATTAAGCTATGTGGTTTTGGCTCTAGTTATTCATCTTACAAAGTGAATTTGCATCGTTAAGTATAGGTTAGAGCCAAAACATCTAGGGCAAATGTTGCCTACAAATGCGCGAATGCTCTCATGGGAAACATTCAACGAAGACATATCCTCCAGTGACGTTGATGCAAAAATTACAGTTGCTGGTCTTTTGGAGCAATTAAATGTCACCAGAGATGCTAGTGATTATTTATGGTACATGACCAGGTAAAAGACGCAATTTTAAGAAAAAAGGGTTTCTCCTGGAAATTAGATGTTTTCTTGAACTCTAATGAAATTAATACAAGCCAAAATTCTATGCAGCGTCGAGATAAGTTCAAGTGAATCTTGTCTGCATGGAGGACAATGGCAGTTCTCACTGTAGATTCAGCAGGCCATGTATTGCATGTATTTGTTAACGGACAATTGTCAGGTGATACGCAATCTTTATCTTCTCGTTTCTGAATTATACTCGATTTACAGAATGACAAGTTAGAAGTATATAAATGCATTGCTGAAATAAGCACATTATCCTTCAATATGTTTGATCCGCTGATAATCCCTTCACTAATTTTTTTTCCAAGGCTTTATTTGTATTGATGGATTTTAAGTTATTCAAATCCATAATTAACAAATACATTGAGCTTGTTTGGGTAATCTAATAATACAATGGATTTCAAATCCCCGAAACTCCCATTTTCTAATATATTTTCATTCAATGTGGTGGATTTCAAATACATCTTGTATGAGTCATTTAAAATTCTTTCTCCAAATCTTCCCTTTAAATCCAAACCCTTCCATCCAAATGCAACCTAAGTTCTGTAATTTCACTACCTTTTGTCACTTTCTTGTCGTTGTGAAATCCTTATAAAGCACTAAGTCGGTTATAAGATACTCATTACGAATGTATAATCTTTTTTAGCATGGAAGAATAAAAATGAATAAAATGGTTATAGTTATGGAGGAATAATCAGTTCTATTAACAGAGCAATCTGAAATGTATTCTTATTACAGGATCAGAATTTGGGACTCAGGAAAACAGAAAATTCACATTCACAAAATCTGTCAGCTTGCGTGCTGGAATGAACAGCATTGCTTTACTCAGTGTAGCTGTTGGATTGCCGGTTAGTTACCTTATCTTTTGCTAACTAAACGCATCTTCAATTATTACGAAAAAGTGACAGCCCTTTGCTTTCATGATCTACTTCATTCGATTTGGGGGCCCTCATTTGCAGTATTAGTGAAGATTTACACTGATAAAATCTTTTTTGCATTTCAAGAACATTGGCCATCGTTTTGAAACATGGAGCACCGGAGTATTGGGACCCGTTGTCTTGCGTGGGCTAGACCATGGACCACGGGACTTATCCTGGCAAAAATGGTCGTACAAGGTTCGTGATATCACTTTATACTTTTTCTCTCATGGATTTTGGTAAATTTGGATCAAACGCGTGATTTATTTATTTCTTCAGGTTGGACTGAAAGGAGAAGCCATGAACTTAGCTTCCCCAAGTCAAATCTCTTCTGTTGATTGGTTAAAAGGATCGTTTGTAGCACAGAAGCAACAGCCACTTACGTGGTACAAGGTACACATGTTAGCTTAATCCTACAAGACGTTGGGTAATTGAATGATAGAGACAGAAAAGCTTCCGAAAGATAGGTAAGCATCACATAATAAGAACAAATAAACGGCATAATTTTAACTTCACCTACACAAACATTAAGTTTATTGAACTGCTAACTCAGAACCGAAATGGGCATGACTTTCTGGTCTTATTTGTATCACAAGCACAAGTCGGGTATATAAAATATAGATTAATGTTTTTTCAAAAGACATTTTGAAAAGGAAAGAAAATTAGTGTATTGGGACACCAGATGGAATTGAGAAAGGAATAAAATATATCATATATATATTAGGAACCAATGATTAGGGATCAAAATAATATATCCAAAATAAGTTGATATCATATACTAATTATAGTATGACTAATATTTGATTTCATATCACAAAGTGTGTCCTGCTATTTGATTTCATTTGTCCCAAAATATTCATCATATGATATAATTGAGAGACTCATTTGTTGTTTAAACAATTATTTTCCCCTCCAATCTTAATATAATGAGATAGAAATAAAATTGTTAATTCATAATGCATTATAGGTATAAAGGTAAAAGCATAAGAATAAAACTTAAATGATACCATTAGGGTTGTAACATGAATGACAAATCCATTTGGGTATGCATTAAGTTACCCATAAACATAAGCTCCAAGTCATAGTTGTCAGCATTCTTGTCACAATTTTCTTTCCTTTCCAAAATAAAACAATCTACATATACCCAACATACTTGAAATTACATTCTAATAAATAATAAAATCTCATAATGTTTTCTTTTCTTTTATGTTTTTTTCTTTGTTTTTTCCTTTGTTGTACATGTTGATTTTACAATATCAATCCTATAATGGGACATGACTCGAGTAACTATCTCAACTTATCGCGCCATCTCATGATATTTTCCATGCAAGTAGAAAAACCTATAATGATGATAGTTTTGGAATTAATTCATCTCATTTCTCCTTCGTATGAAGGTTGTGTCGAGAAGGGCATCAACATAAAACTTTGCCACTTTGCTTTTTGAATGAATTTATAGTGTTAACTTCATGCCACCGACCCCACACAAAGTGATAATTAAAGTGCAGTTGATGATGATGATGATTCATTTGTTCTTTATTTTTTCCACTTAATTTGTTCTTACTTCACCTGCAGGCTTATTTCAATGCACCACCAGGAAAAACGAGCCGTTGGCCTTAGACCTAGGTAGCATGGGAAAGGGTCAAGCTTGGGTCAACGGCCAAAGCATCGGTCGATATTGGACTACTTATGCAAAAGGCCAATGCAACACATGCAATTATGCAGGCACATTTAGGCAGGCAAAATGCCAATATGGCTGTGGAAAACCAACTCAAAGATGGTACTTTATACGATAACGAAAGCTTTTGTACCTATAAATGAACCATTTTCACATAGACGTTTCGTTTCTTTGAATCAGTTAATTTGCTGACTATGTTTTCTTTTTTGACATTGGTTTCCCAGGTATCATGTTCCTCGGTCATGGTTGAAGCCAGACGAAAATTTGTTGATAGTTTTTGAGGAAATTGGTGGTGATGCTTCAAAGATTTCTCTTGTTCAAAGATCAATCACTTATGTATAGAGATGAAAAAAGGGATTCATATTTATGTAGTTTATAGAAGTGAAAAGAGTGGTGAGATGAGAAGTTGGTTTGTAATCAAAAGTTTAAGGTTGTATTGTGTCAAAATATACTACATTCTTTGTAACTTATTGAAACATTGAAACATAATGTATTTCAGAAAGGGTAAAAAGAAAGAAATTAAAGAAGATATCACTATTTCCACTTGGTTTTAATCCTTTTGGAAAGTTTCTCGATGAACCTTTTTCAACTCTTGATTTTCTTGCAATATATTCAACCTAAAATCAGCTAGGTCTCATTGAAAGATTTATGACTAGAGATGTTTAGCTCAAAATAATAATTTTTCTTGATATAATAATTCAATTAGTTAAGTAGTTCTTATAATAACCGAGTTTCTTACCATGTTCCGGGAAATCCAGAAAAAAAGGTGAATAGTGCTTGGTTCAGAGTTTTGTTCCACATTTCTGTTTCCACTTAAGTCTTAACTGGATGAATAACGAATTAAAATGTGCTATTCAAGAAATCTGAATCCAATAGTGCCTGGTGAAACAGTACGTTCTTTAAAATTCTCAGAATATTGCATAGGTTTTGAGTTTTTAATCATCATAAAAGGAACTTAAAATTCTCATAATATTGAAGTCATTTGAAAATTTTAGTCATAAATTTTCTAACATAGCTAAATCATTTGAAATTCTTAATCATAAGATTTTCCATCATCAAAGCCAAATCTTGACATTCAAATACAGTCTCACAAAATCTCAAGAATTGATCTTGAGTTGTGACTAATCATTCAATTGTAAAAATATTATGAATAATTTCCAATATCTCACATTGTTACAACAAAATGAAGTTTACTTTCCATTTACTTCGATTTATTGTGTAGTATACTTTTCAATTTCCACTTCCTATAAAATAAAATAATTTTTGATTACCAATATATTATGATATTATCGATGTATATATAACGTTTCATCGTTTATGTATCCTTTAAATCAAATCCATTAGAGTTAGAGGGGATTTGCCAGGGCTTATAAGCTCTCCAAAATATGTTATAAGTTGTGTGAGAGCTTATAAGTTATTAAAATTTGTTTGATAATTTTTTTGAGGAGCTTATAACATCTCAAAAGAAGCTATTAGTAACTTATAAGCTATTTTTAAAAAAATAAAGTGAACCGCCAATGTTTTAATAAAAGTATTTCAATAACCTTCTTTAATTTTGACTATTTTAATTACAAAATTGATATTACTAACATCTTAAAAGGTACAATATCTCATTTTAGGGTGGTGCTACTCCCCAAAATTGATAAATACACACACCTCCATATAATTTCAAAATGTCATTAGTTAAAAAGACTATGGTACCCTTTACTCACATAAAGAAGTTAAAAATACACCCCATCTTCCTTACACCCACCCACATTCTTGCAAAATCTGAAATTTTTTTCTAAACCCTAGATTTTCCTGCCTTTATTTTTGCAAATATGGACAACAAAAATCAATTTTGACAAAAAATATAAGTATCTCCTTAATTTATAAAATACTTAATTGCGTTCATTGGTTAATGAGCAATTGAACCCAAACTATTGACCAAATCAAATCTCATCAGTCCCACCCTTTGAGGCCCTTGTACTAAAAAAAATACCTTATAAGATGTAAAAACGTTAGAGGGGTTGGGTCAAACAGTGATATTGTAAGGCTCGAAAAGAGATCGCTCTATTTAGCCCAATCCATTAGGCCGTCCGGTTATCCCGACTTTTCATCTCGTATTTTCATGGAATGAGTCGGGTTTGGAGCAAATAAATGCTACTGCAAGCTAGACCGCCCGACCTATTTGACCGCTCTAAATATCGTATAAGATTTTTGAAATTAGTTGTTTAGCCAAACACACTCTTAAACTTTAAGACGTAGAAAAATACAAAGAGATGTTCCCGTTGATGACTTAACGCTGTCCCCTGTTAGCTGTTACAAAGACATGACTTCAGGTTGCAACTTCTCGGGAACAAACCATCCATTCTTATTCCGTACAACCCCAGTTGTTGTTTTTTTTTCTCCCCAAATAGACCCTCAATCTCTGACAGATTTTCTAATTTACCCTTCACATATCAATCATCAAACAGGTTTAATCAACCACCACCGTTGATCATACTCCAAAATACATCGGCGCACCTAGACCGCTATACACCCGATCATTTCTCCGGCACAAAACATTTTTCAGAAAAACGGAAAATACAATTACTCGAACACTCTCTCTCTCTCTAGTATCTTCTCTACATGTACTCTCTCTCTCCGACGCTCCGCCGCCGTACAGCAGATGGCTAAACCCAAACCCGCTCGCCGCACTCTCGATTCCTACACGGTCAAGCACATCAGCAAAACCATCCGCCGTGAGTTTTTGCTAATTAGTCGAATTCTAATCGCAATTCGAGCTTATCTGTGCTTTTTTTTTTTTTTTTTCTGTCTGTGTATGTTGTATTTGCTGTAACTGAAGTTAGATGTTGTTTAATTTTGCGTTGATTTTTTGTTTTGTGCAGCCGGCGACTGCGTTTTGATGAGGCCGTCGGACTCGTCGAAGCCGTCGTACGTGGCGCGCGTGGAGAAGATCGAGGCGGATAGCCGTGGCGCGAACGTGAGGATCCACGTGAGGTGGTATTACCGGCCGGAAGAGTCTATCGGCGGACGCCGGCAATTCCACGGCTCGAAGGAGGTGTTTTTGTCTGATCACTTTGATATTCAGAGTGCCGATACTGTTGAGGGCAAGTGTACGGTGCACAGCTTCAAGAGCTACACTAAGCTTGATGCCGTTGGGAATGATGATTTCTTCTGTCGTTTCGAGTACAATTCGTCTACTGGTGCTTTCAATCCAGACAGAGTTGCCGTGTAGGTTTAATTTGTACTTCTTTTCCCTGTGTTTGGTTAAATTGTTGAATTTTGAGGACTTTGAGGTGAATTCATTGAAAGCTTTTCAAGTTTTGGTGAAACAGTCAATTCTAGACGTTTTCTTTTACCTTACTTTATAAGATAATTATTTTAGGATTAGTTATAATTCATGGTTGAAGTTGTTTAGAATTAGTGAATAATTGTTGAACTGACACGGATTTCATTTGAATGGAATTGAAAGAGTTCCTCGGTTTCTAATTTCTGTCATCAATCAATGTTATGGGAAAATGTTCTAGTGTTTCTGTACTATGTAATTTTAGTTCATTAATAGTTTTTCTATACAAAAATAATACTAATTTATACTAGATATTAAAATGTCTAATTTTCTGTTTCAATTCTGTCATTTTCGGGAATGAGTATGTTCTGTGTCTATGTTTTCTTTTATGCTTGTACCTGAAGAAGAATTCTTACATTTGGCTTTACCAATATCATTTTCGTTTTTGGCTGCGTTTAAACTGAAATTAACCGCTGTTCGTAGTATTTTTCAAAAAAGAAACAGGAGCGTCAACTGAGTTTTGATTAATTAATAATGTGATTATATCACTAAGATGCCTTGTCTTATGTAGCTAAAAATATGTTGCGTTGGATACTAGCTCATTTGAAAGCATCTCTTTTTGCTGTTACCTTTGCCTTATTTGGGCTCAAGTGACTGTTAAGCTGTCGTGTTGTATTTTGGTCGATTTTGATTATAAGCTAACTAAGGTTACTTATTTAGGAGTACCAAGCTGCGGAATTGGTACGACAATGCTGTAAATTTCACCACATTTCTAGGTTATGAAATCAAAAGAAAAACAAGATCGTAAGATTGCTTCATTATGCTTTTAAGTGTCTTCTATAGCGGGTACTCATCTTTTTGTTACCCATGCACTCAATAATGTAGTAATATCGGTTTCTATAACGTAAGCTACTTATTAGTGCATGTTTGTACTGAATAGGTTATTTGGTCAACCTTGCTCATTTTCCCGTGGCAGGTACTGTAAATGTGAGATGCCTTATAATCCTGATGATCTTATGGTTCAATGTGAAGGATGCAGTGACTGGTGAGTTCATATCTCCAGAATCATTTTTCAATCCATTGTTTGGCATGAATTCTTTTGTATACCTGCTGATTGGCTTCATACAAGGTATGATATTTCTGGTATTGGAGCTCAATATATATATGTTAGAGCTTGCGTTTTTTTCGTTGAGCTTATACTGTTCATGCATTGCTTCTCAGATTTTATGCAATCACATTACATTTTGAGCTCGTAGCCTATTATGTATACATGTCCGAGAGGTTACACTATTTTGGATTTAAGCCAATTGTGAAACTTCTTTTGAAAAATAAAAAACCCCACGATGCTTCTTTTTGGCTTCTGGAATTCACACTACATAGGACGTATTTTTAGAATACACAAAGTTTTTGGAAGTTAAATGTTTCAAGTGGGATAAGTGAAATTTTATATATGCATCATGCTATTCATTGTATGTGCGTCTGTTAAAGAAATTGATTGTCTTATTTCCATAAAGAGAATTTTGGTGGAAACTCAAGATAAGAGCAAATTTAAAGTGAGAGTTGTATGATACGCCCACAACATAGATGATGCTTACGTCGAACTCAACGGAAAATCAAGTTTTCTGTTTTTCAAATAAATGTTAAAATATTATAGTTACCGTTGATTGTCAATAGCAGTAGCATTAAAACCTTATCATTGGCCAAATATATTCTAGCTATTTACCCCGATTTTCATTAGTAGATAGAAACTCAAGTTAGCTGAAACGTAATCTGACTATATAGAGCTTGGTCATCTTACTCCTGTTTAGACCAAGCTATCTCTTGAGTGACGCCACCTACTTTAACGATTAATTTTCCGCCTTACTATCTGAAGCAATATTTAAATTGCCAACAACCCCATACTTGTAGCCCATTGCTGTAACGCGCGACTTTTTTTATTAATTAGATTCAAGTTACTTTTATCTTTTTCACAGTTGTTATTTGTTAAGGTGCTTTTTTTTTCCATGTGCAATTAAGTTTTAACAAGCCACTTCATTCATTCCCATTCTCTCCTAATATTTATGCTTTTCAAACATATCGGTAAATGAATTTGACGCGTCATATCCGACTTCATGACACCACTAAAATTGGAACAAATAGGGCTTAACTGTTCTTGAAAAAACAAGCCAAAAAAGGATTACTGATTCGGTCAATCGAAATTCTATATAATCCGAAAATATGTTAACATGATAAACATATAATTTTGAGCTTTCACTTCTCTATATAGTGTAAATATAAGTTGCAGTTTTGCACTGTAGATAGAAACACAGAGCAAAATGTTGCTTTTGAATTCGTGAGGGGTTGAGTTGCAAAATGCTGCAAAGTAGCTTTGCACACCAGTTACATCCTTGAACGTGTTATCCAAGCGAAGAATTACTTATTGGGTTATCACCGGGTGTAAACGTTGTACAGTACATTAAAGATTTATGGATAACCTATGCGGAGCATTGTAGGTCTTAAGTTCCTTGAAAATCAAACTTTCTGGTGTGGCAGTGAAAAGACTTTCAAACTCTTGACTCAGGTTTCACCCGACTTGCATAGACATGACCCCGGAGGAAGCCAAAAGAGTTGATCACTTCTATTGCCATACTTGTTCCTCGGAGGATCAGAAGAGACTAGAAAATTCTCATGTTTCTACAAGAATTGCTGATGCGAAGGTAATCCGGTCATTGCTAATTATATATTATATCTGTTCTTGTAATTTGTATTTTCTAGACTAGAAGCAAGTTCATTAAAGCATTCATGCGTTTGAAGTTTGGAGGATGGAAACTATTCATATTTCTTGGCTCACAACTCTGCGACAAATGTTCGCTTGAAATTTTTTTAAGCTACTGTAATGCTCCAAGGGATCTTAGATAGATTAAAAATTGGGTTAATTACATAAAATACCCTTGAGGTATAGTCTAATTACAAAAAATTCTAGTTATCTTTCAAACTTATAGATACTCCCTTTCAATTTGTTTATATTTTACAAAGTACGCCGTCAAGAAGGGGGATTTTGAAAGATAACAGGAATAGTTTGTAGGTATAATTATAAAAAGAAAAAAACCTGAGGTTTTTTGGGCTAATTTCCCAAAAAACCAAAGATGTTTGAAAATACAAAAATCCCCCTCTAGTTTGATTATGTCATAAATGAGGGAGTAAATGTAATATTTCTATAAATGTTAGGGGGTTTTGAAATGTTTTTTTGCTTATGAAGAGGGAAAATGAAAGACGGAATCAAGCCTTGTTTTTTTTTTTTTTTTTTTTGTAATTTTCAAAAACCTCTGGAGTTTTTTGTAACTAGCCCGAACCTCACGTTTTTTTTTTCTTCTAATCATCCCTATTCTGTAATTTGGCTAAATCTCAGGGGTAGAATTTGTAATTAACCCTTAGAATTTTTATTTCAAATAAGTGCATTTTAATTTATCTGTTACGTGAGCTTTGCAGGTGGATACAAAACGCCGTCGGAGGTGATACATGTGGTGTCGGAGAAGAAATGTGAACGCAATCCAAGCAGACACTAAGCAGTGCTGAGTTGAAACTCTGATGTAAGAAGGGAACTACATGCGAAAAACGCTTCATGTCTATTAAGTTGAAAGTCAGTTTAACTTTGTTTCCTCCGAAGGTCGAGACTATGTTTGGTTTGTCTGTAATTATGTGATGTAGATTCTCTTTTCTTATCCTGGCTTGCTTTCCTTTTCGAGGGCACATGTTTGTATTATTATCCAACTAATTCTCGACTTCATAAGTGTCATAGATGAAGAGCTCTGTGATGTATATTTTTGGTGGCTTGTTTTCTATGTAGCTTGAAGCTAGTTTATTAATGTAGGCATTGGTAGCATGTATATTTATGAACATGTAGAGTTCTTTCATTGTTTTTCTCTCTCCAAGTTTCAGGCTTGAAGCCTCTTTTTGGAGTTGACAAGCAGAGCCTCTCATGGGTATTATTCTCACATCATTTTGTTGCAGTAAATTAAGCCATCTACTTAGGTATTTTTGTTTGTAACTATATTTATTTCGCTGTGTACGTGTCCGTATTCTGGAGCTGTGGTGGAAGAATTCGAGTCCATATATTTTGAATTAATTGCAAAAACTACCATGAGGTTTAGTGTAATTACAAAAACTCAGTTATCTTTTAAAATTCGAGTCCATGCGTATTTGTTTTAACTTACAAAATTGCACTCTCAAGAGGCCTCAAGAGGGAAGAGTTGGTTAGGTAAATAGTAAATACAAATTTCAAGGGTTTTTTTGTGATTTCGAAAAATAACTGAAGATTTTTGTAATTAGGATAAACTTTGGGGGTAGTTTTTGTAATAGACAAGATTCAGTTCCAATAGATAGTAGTGAACAAACTTGTGCGAAGTTAATGGATGGTGCGGAAATATGATATAGTTGTTAGAAGATTGTAAGAAGTGAGAATGTGAGATGTTAGTTTACATAAATACAAGGTTGCAGCCGGTGGTCCAGGGTCTAGCGTCTAAGAAGAATATTGTTTTTGCTTTTTCTGATTGATTTTTGGTTGATTTTGCCGCCTAGGCGGCACCTAGGCCGATTTTATGCAGAAATATTTTTTTCATCGATATGGACAAAATCAATTCGGCCTATTTTTCACATGCATGAAGTTTCTCTAAACCACTCTTAGAGCAAGGGTATCACAGCAATGTTTGGTTTTGTCGTGTTGAGATGACGCCTATTTTCCAGTAGGATGATGAGTTTTTATTGTTATTGCTTTAAGAAATGAGTTGATGTAGATTATTGTGGTTCTGCTACAAATGTGGAATAAGAGCAGGTGGAATGTTAAAAGAAATGATACAAAAACAAAAGAAAGATTCCGTTGCCGGGACTTGAACCCGGGTGAGAGCCGAGTATCCTAACCAACTAGACTACAACGGATTGTTTGATTGCTATTACCTTATTATTCAAATTCATAATATGTAAAATTCCAGAGTTTTGGGGTGAAAAGGATTGATGCACGCCATTATACTTGGTATATTATTTTATGTTAATAAATATTTGTAATATAAATATAATATAAAAACTTTTAAAACATACCTATAAGTAATATTTGATATTAGAGAAGTGAACATATATTCTTATGGTTTAATAGTATACTAATTATTATCATGTTATAAAATTAAATAATTTAGAGATACATATAAAATGCTTTTTGGATTTTTTTAAATAATTTGAATTAGAATATTTTTTTTATCTTGTTTAATTAATTTTTCACTGTAAATTATATTAAAATTTTGCAATACATTTGTAAATGTTAAATATCAAAATTTCATGTCTTCATATTTAACTAATTAGAATATATAAAATAAATATATATTTATTTGTAAATGGTCTTTAAATCCTATCCCCTCTCGCAATTTTGGGTCTCATGACTCTCATCCGTGCATTGCAAATTTAGGGTCGTGCACGGGACTTGAAACTACTGAAATCGAATCGATATCCGGCCGAAAGATCTCTCGATGTCCGAACCGAAGATATCCGTTGACTTTTGACTTTCCACGAACCGCATCATCAAAAATATTTATGGTAGGGTTCCTGAGATTTTTCAAATACTGCATCGAGAACCGTGCATCAACCACTCGAATCAAGACCCTAAGCTTGAACCGATTTTAAAGATTTTATATAAATACATATACATTATTTCTATATTATTTTTATTTTGATATTAAATTAACTACGAGCTATTTGAAATTAAATTGAATATAAAGCATATTTCTAAAAAAATAATAATACTGCAACTATTATGAATTTTAAAAAACTCTGATATTAATAATAGAGTAAATCATTTGAAATTGAAATTAGTTAAATGATTAGTAAATTGCACTTAAAAGAGAAACAAGTAATAGTACCATATTATGACAATATAAAAAAGATCATATTTTAATTTTTTTTACCACATTATGTAAATTATAAATATAATTTTATTTATTATGTTAAGTTGTTAAGTATGAGACATTGATATTATAAATTTATATAAGTTTTTATTTCATATTAATTTATAGAAATTATTAGTTAATTATATATATATATATATATATATATATATATATATTCTATGTTAATAGAAGGACAATTGTCCAAATAATAGACTATTATTGTATTATAGAGGTTATTAAGTTTAAAATTTTGGATTGTGTTACATATTATAGTTTTAGTTTTTATTTTGAGACTACGCTAAAAAGAAATTAGAACTCTAGAAGTATATCCGTTTGGTTATTTTTATATTGATTTTTTTTTCTTTTTTTTTCTTCCAAATTTGTATCTTTTATTTATGGCTAATCTCCAAATATTTGTCTCAAACCGAACCGTACCATCCCGTCCCATTAGAACCGAATCTCCGTCCCAAACCGTCCCGAATTTTCGGTACAATTCGGGACGGAGATTTTTTTCTATGGTTCGGTTCTGGAAATTTATTTTCAGAATCTCCAAACTTCGGGACGCCTTCGATTGAAAATCTGTAACAATCGTAATCGGCCCAACCGCCAAGACACCCCTAATTGCAGCACCTTAGAGTAAGCGACAGAACAAAGCAGGATCTTTAACAAATGTAAGTTGAGCCCACATAAGATATATTTTATTGGGCCATCAAAATCTTGGACTAGTGGGCCTGAGAAAAGTGACTGTCCCATAGTAATCGCTATCTATAGCACAATGTACAAATAATATTTTGTATAATTGAAAAAGAAAATTGTGTACTTGGCATGCAGAAATAAAAGAAAAAATGCTAGTGAAAAATAAGAAATCCCTTGTAAGAAAATAACTAAAGACACCAAGTATAATATGGGGGTGTTCTTTATATAAATATCTCACGCCCATGTATTATAGATGAAGTATCAAATCTGAACCCATAAAGTTCTGCCTATTTTTATTTGTTAGGGAACTTATTTTAAAGTCTTTATATATAAGGAGGTGGGTAACGTTGGGACACAAATTACCAATGCTGTTGAGGTATTAAGGCTGAAAATATATACTTAAATTACTCGATATTCCATTTAAGATCGGGCTTTAAATATTAGTTTGATCATGATTTGTTATACTTGATAATTACTTAACAAATGGAGCTTGAAAACCTTGCATTAAATACGAATTGTTCGAGCTCAACTCGATTATTTAAAAATAACAATATATCAAGTTACTCGAGTTCTTTCTACTCACATTAAACTTGACTAAATTTAACACGATTTCAAAATATCTAATAATAACAATTAAAATTCTAAAGCAAATAAAATTTTGACAATAAATGCTAGAAATTGGTAAATGATTTCCCGTTCCAACCCGAACCAAGCTCGTCAGGCCAATGCAAAAAAATTGGGTTTGGTTGAATTCAATCGGATAGCAAATTTCTCGACCCAACGTAAACGCCATTTTTATGTCTAAATTGTATCGGGCGAACTAGGACTTCATGTCGTTTAGGCTTGGCCATAGCATACTCGATTCATTTTGGGCATGTATAAATGCACCCCAGCCATCATATTTGGGCTTCATACCGTTTAAGCTTCATGTTGCTTAGACTGGGGCAAAGTAGACTCTATTCATTTTTGGCATATATAAATGTCGTCCAACCCAGCGTAATCAGGCTGGCCGTGGGTCAGGTTGTAAATAAATAGCTCTAAATTAAATAAAAATCAAATTTCATTATTACCTTCAAAAGTTAATTACTTTCCACAAAACTCAAAGGGTATGTTTGGTTGGCTTTTCATATAAATCAATCTTCTCATTTTCTTCCCTCAGTCACAACCAAACATTACACTACCCAATGATGCTTTTTTCTACTAATACAGACGTTGCTCATACATCACATTAAATTCTCCTCCTCCAATCATCCCCAAAAACTTTCCCCAATAACTAAACGTACATGCTCTAAAAAAGGTACAATTTTATCGACATGCCAAAGCAAAGAAACAATTAAGGCTAAATGAGATGCATCTTCAAATGCGGAAACAAGCACACTAATTGCATGAACTTAATTATTAATTGGTGGGGAAGGACCTCAACAATTTCCTATCATCTTTCCATTTTAATATATCACAATTTCTTATCTACCACATCAATTATTTGAACCATTTCATACCCAAAATATACGTGTCCACGCTGTTTACCTAGAATAAGTTATTAATAAGTTTTTTGTTTTCCATTTTACATCATGCTTCGTCAATGTTACAGAGACTAGAAAACTTATAATTTTTGATTATTTTTACAATATTATCTTTAATGTAGTATTATTTTAGAATACTTGGAAGAAAAAAAATTTATATAAAAAATGTAGATTCTTATTTTCAAGCGTATTAAAAATATAATAAATGGGGCAGAAAAAAATAAATTATCAATGTAAAAATATATTGTATCGAATCAAACAATTATGCCTATATGATGCTGCCTTTTCGAACAGATCATCCAAGTTAAACGCGTTGACCAAAATTCTCTTCCCGAGAGAGAAATCTCCGAGCTTGTCCTCTTCCCGAGGGGGAAGTCTTCTCGTCTTCTGCTCTTGGAACTGTTAACTCTTTAGATTGAAAACTCACCTGCACACACGCACAAATATTAGAGGGCCTCGGGAGTTGTCCGGGGACCCTCCGAAGTTCAAGTCTGCACGATAAACGCGAGAGAATTAAGACATCAAACGAATATTGAATGAGTAGAGAATAATTAATTATGAGTTAATTATTTATAGTTAATAGGATGAACCTTTTTATACCTGAGAGATGGGCCCCGTGGGGCGCCGTGTGAGAGAATTTGGCCTATGGGCCAGTCCACATAGGAGACAACGACCGCTTGGACCAAAACCCGGACTTCTTTAGGCCGGTTTAGTTATTAAGAGCTCATTGGACAATTAATATTAAATAAACCAAACATAAAATGAATTATATTTAATTAAATTATGAAATACTATTTTTGTCCCCAATAATTCTAATTCAAATTCCTTCCTGGCTTGGAGGGAATACCCTTCTCGAGCTTGATCAAGCATCCCCTCGGAGCTTGGATGGAGCGTCTTCCTGGAGATTTCTTCAAGTTCTTCTTTTGTATAGTAGCTTTCCTTGTTCATGTTTTATTTGTGATATATCCGTTTGACATCTTGCGGGAGATTTCATCACATTTTAATATCAGGGGGCGCCCTTTCGGACTCGAATGAGGGTGCCCTTCCGAAGTTTGGAGGAGGGCGCCCACTTTGGTGTTTCCCCAAGTCATTGCTTTAATTTTTACATCTTTCTCCATATGCGTCGATTTTTACCTTCTTTTTCTTGCACATTTTCATCATGGAGAAGAATTCACCGGGACTCTTGTGGAGAGGTCTCCCCCGGTCTTAGCCGGAGGAAAAGATTTTTACTAGACCTCCTTGTGAGGAGGCCCCTCCCATCCGGGGTTTTAGCCGGAAGGGGGGTCATCCCACCCGAGGTCTTAATCGGTGAGACCATCTTCTCCGTGGTCTTAGCCGGAGAAGGTTGATTACTAGGACCTCTTATGAGGAGGCCCATCCTACTGGGGTCTTAGCCGAAAGGCATTATCCCACCCGGGGTCTTAGTCGGGTGAGGCCATTCCCCAAGTTTTAGCCTGAAGAGGTAAATTACTAGGACCTCTTATGAGAGGCCTATCTCATCCGGGGTCTTAGCCGGAAGGATCATCCCACCCGAGTCTTGACGGGTGAGACCATTCCCTTCGGTCTTAATGCCGAGGAGGTTATTTATGAGGACCCCTGTGAGGAGGCCCTTCCCATCCGGCCCTAGCCGGAAAGATGGGATTTGTTGAGGAGATCATCTAACTGGTCATTGACCCTGGCCATATGTGGCCATTAATTTCCCTCTGACCATGCGTGGTCATTAACTGCATTCATCACATCAAAGTAGAAAAAGTGAAAGCATTTTATTCATTATAATGAAAAGTTTTATGCCCTGTGGGTGAAAGCATGATTGAAATAAATAATAAAAAAGTTTAACGCCTCCGGGGCAAATAACAATTCAAGCATAGTATTTCCGTAGGTTGTCGACATTCCATGTGCGAGGGACACTCTTGCCATCTAGATGTTGTAATCTGTAGGCTCCTCGCTTCACCAATTTGACTACCTTGTACGGTCCTTCCCAATTAGGGTCCAATTTTCCAACTGGTCCGGAGACTCCAACTTTTCTCAACACGAGGTCTCCCATTGAATATCTCGGGGTTACACTCGAGAGTTGTAAGCTTTGGCCACCTTTCTCTTGTAAACCTCGGATCTGATGAAGGCCTTATCCCTGAGTTCTTCGATCAGGTCCAAGTTGATCCTCATGATGTCCTCATTTTGTCCTGGAAAGTAGTTCGTCAACCTTAAGCTTGGCTCACCTATTTTCGTAAGGATGACTACTTCAGCTCCGTAAGCCAGACTAAAAATAGATTCACTTATGGCCATCCGGGACATATTTCGGTACACCCACAACATTGCTGGGAGTTATTCTACCCATCTCCCTTTAGCTGCTCCCAACCTGGTTTTTATATGATGGAGTATGGTGCAATTAGTCACTTCGCTTGCCCATTAGCTTTAGGGTACCCAAATGATGTGAAAAATTGATTAATCCTTTTCTCCTGGCACCATTGTCTCAGCTTAGCTCCTTGGAATTGAGTTCCATTGTCGAATACCAATGCTTAGGGAATCCCAAACCGACAGATGATGATATATTTGCAGGTGTCTCTACCTCCACCCATTTGATGAAGTAGTTGACTCCTATGATCAAGAATTGTTTTTTGAGCCGGAGCCCAGGGGAAAGGTCCCACGATCTCCATCCCCCACTGTTGAGAAATTTATTGTTTATATTTGATGAATGCCATGTAAAACTTAGAATAAGAAGTTGGCACCCCATTTTCGTTGTAAACTGCATTGTAATAAATAGGGCTGGTCAAGCTGAGTTAAGTCAGCTATGCCTAAACATGCAAGAAGACAAATCGAGACTAGAAGGAAGACTCCGCAAGACAACGAGTATGGCAAAGAAGAGAAGACGGAACTCGATTGAAGGAGCAAATCGAGATGCAAATGAGTAGAGTATCAGCTCAAGTCAACTCAAGATAGCCAAGTCTCAAGTTGAAGTGACAGAAAGAGTCATCCATGATTGGAAGTCGACTTAAGTCACCTGGGGAAAGCAAAGAAATGCAATCAAGTCGAGATAATCGAAGAGATCCGTTGCACGAGAAATCAAGGGAATTACTTAAACAAGTAATACCTCCATACTACCTTTCTCGAAGTGCTCGACCCCGTGCGTGCAAAAGGAATAAACCAATGGGAAACACTGCACCATGTCAGAACTCTGAAAAGCTGAAGAACAATTCATACGAGGAAGTGGCAATTCCAAGGACCGCAACAAGACAAGCCAACGACTACAAGTGTCTTTTGAGAATAAGCCTATCTCTTCAACGGACAAATTTTCAAAAGAACACTATAAAAGGCTGAGGAGTTTTGAGAGAATGTTGGTTACCTTGACAATTGAAAACAAATACGATCAAGAAAAGCTATATCTGTAACCAAAAATATTCTCAAATCATTCAAGATTAATCCTCAAGCCTACATTACGAAGAAAATCAATCCAACACTCACATGTGAAGGAAAGATAACTTCAATCAGTTGAAGAGGAAATTGTAGAAGAATCAAGGGGTCTACATTCCACGGAGGATTGTAGGAAGGTTCAAGGTCGAACCAGTCTCAAGTTTTTGGAGGGCTTCGTGATCAAATCCAAAGAGCTTGAGCAAGTGGGTCAGAGTAGCAAGGCAAAATTACCTGAAGAAGCCGAGTCGTACGAGAAGCCACCAGACCAAGGCATCTCCGTTGAGTCCCAAAGGATCAAGTCACCGTGTGTGATCAAGACTTGTATCCGGATCATTACCACTCTACCACTCATTTACATTTCAAAGACTTTAATTCATGCACCTTATTTATTTAACTCACGATAAATTTGCTATCCACTTGATAATCTCTAAGTACTAAAACCAAGTATTAAATCAAAACTAAACCAAATTTAAGGGTGTAAAGTCTTCCAATGAAAACAAATCACAATCGAGTTAAGTCTTTAGTCAAAACAAATGAGTTATTCTATCAACAAATCGATCGGAAGGGGCAATGACTTTGTAACTGCTGCGGTGCTTCGGCGTGTAGACATGTGATTGTCGCATGTTCTTGGCATGGATGTCAGTGTCTCACAAATGCCTTGGCATCCTCCAAAAGAGTTGGCCAGAAGTAGCCTTATCTCAAGGTCTTTGTATCCAGCACCCTTCTCCGCGAATGGTTGCCACATCTCACTTCATGAATTTCCCCAAGTGTGTAGTGGGCTTTCTCAGGAGCTAGGCACTTCAAATATGACTGGGAGAATCTTATCTTGTACAACTCCCCATCTATAATCACAAAGCGGGAAACTTTATTTCTCAACCTCTGACATTCGCGGGGGAGTCATGGACGTCCCCTCGTTCCAAGTATCATATGATCTCTTCTTTCCACGACATATTTTGTTATATAGTATTTAGCACCTCAGTTTTAGGTTTCTCTAACTTCGGATGGCTAGCTACTAAGAGGGTGATGGCTCTACTATCAATGGCTGCCATTGAGATGGCCAGACGAGCCAGTTGATCAACTTTGGTATTCTCCCCATGCAGAATTTGTGTTACTACGAACTTGTCAAATCTTCCGATCAATTTCTTGGCCACGCTGAGGTACTTGGTTATCTTCTCTTCTATGCCCTCGTAAGTCCCATCTATCTGGTTGGCCACGAGTTGAGAGTCGGTGAAGGATGTAATTCTCTTGGCCCCGACGGCTAAGGCCAACTTTCCTCCTATCAACAAGGCTTCGCAGATGGCTTTGTTGTTGGAGGTGGGGAACTCAAACATCACCTCATATTCGAGCTGATCTCCTTGCGGGCTTTCTATCACGATCCCTGATCCACTTTTGGAACAAGTTGAGGAGTCGTCCACGTCATCTTCCACTTCGTGGGTAGATTATCTATCTCCATTCCATACATTTCCACCAAAACATCCGCCAACACTTGAGCTTTGATGGCAGTTTTTGGTTGAAATTTGATCTAATGTTCACTGAGCTCCATTTCCCATCTAACCATTCTCCCGGAGATGGGGAGATTGTTGAGCACTTACTTCAAGGGATGATTGGTTAATACCACAATTGGATGTGATTGGAGTGATGACTTTTAAGCCAATCACATCATTTGGCGGAGAGATACAATTCCATTTGATGTCATCTAGCTACTAACGACAATTGGTCTAATTAATTTGCATATACATATGATCAGTTGCCAATTTGTACTAACTTTGGTGCATTCCTTTTTCTTGTAGAAACAATCCAAAAACTTGTTATTTGGTTATTTTATTTTGTCTATTGTATCCTAGAAGAATTTGCCATAAACTCGGTTAGCAAGTAGTGGG
This sequence comes from Rehmannia glutinosa, assembly GCA_016081115.2. Taxonomy (NCBI): domain Eukaryota; kingdom Viridiplantae; phylum Streptophyta; class Magnoliopsida; order Lamiales; family Orobanchaceae; genus Rehmannia; species Rehmannia glutinosa. Next base: position 83,955 of record JABTTQ020002907.1, on the reverse strand, counting down.
GGCAAATAACTTTTCAAGGAAAGTGTCCAATACGCCTTAGACTTATTTTATTCCCTTCAAGTTGTATTACAGAAAAATCTTTCGCTTCCCTCCAATTTCGAACTTTTGTTTGTTTCATACTCGATAATAATACTTTCAACAATCTTAAAGTGTTATTTGGAGTTTCCATGGAGCCAACTCAAGAATCATGATGAAAGTGATGAATCAAGACTTTGTGAAGTTGGACGATGGCAAGACGACACATGCACCAATTTTAATCGTTGGAAGGACAAATTGATGTTCTTCCTAACTGCTTTGGAGGTTGCTTACGTTCTCAACCTGGATCTTCCAGAAATCCCTCCATCAAAAGATGGCGAGTCTAACGAAGCGAAGAAACAAAGAGAGAAGTGCCAAAAGTATGAAGTGATGTATGGGGGTCATATTCTCAATACCTTGTCAGACACTCTTTGTAATTTATTTACAGATGTGAAGAGTCCGTTGGAGATTTGGGCAATACTTGAACGTGAATATGCATCACAAAAGCAAGGAGAAGATAAGTTTTTAATTAAAAAGTATTTTGAATTTAAGCTTGATGATTCTTCTTGTCTCATGGACCAAATTCATAATCTACAAGTGATAGTTTCAAAACTTAAATATTATGGGGTGGAAATTTCAGAATCTATGCAAGTATGTGCGATAATTGCTAAATTACCTTTTTCTTGGAATGATTATCAAAAGAAATTGCTTCATACTTCTGAAATTTTGACCATACCTAGTGTTTTCAAACATCTAGGAATTGAAGAAGGTACTAGGATTCTTCATAAGAAATAAATTGATAGTAATCCTAGAGTGAATATGGTTCATGAGAAGAAGTTTAAGAATAAAAGAAAAAATTCTAAAAATGTTGATTCTATAGACAAGAAAAAGAAAAATAGAGTTTGCTATAATTGTGGTAAGAAAGGCCGTTATAAGACTGAGTGCAAATCCAACAAGAAGCAAAATGTTAATTATGCTAATGCTTCTAGTGCTAATCTTGTTGAAGATGCTATAGATAATATAGCAATGTTATCTCTTGGTACTGTGACTAAACTCCACTTGGATACACCAACCTCTTCTAAGGATTGGTGGTATGATTCCAGTGCAACCATTCATGTTTGCAATGACAAGGAACAATTCAAAAACTATGAAATTCTGGATGGACAACAAGTAGTTATGGCAAATGGTATGAGGGCCAAGGTGCTTGGTAGAGGAGATGTTCATTTAGACTTTTCCTCTGGCAAGAAGATGGTACTCACTAATATGCTTCATGTTCCAGATGTTGTGAAAAATCTTGTATCTGCGGATATTCTTAATAAGAAGGGGTTAAAGGCTATACTAGAGTCTAATAATGTAATCTTGTCTAAGAATGGTGTATTTATTCGAAAGGGGTATTCTTGTAACGAACTGTTTAAACTGAGTATCAATAAAATTAATAATGTTTCTCTTTATTTGATTGATTTTTCTTACTCTTTGTGGTATGGTAGATTAGCACATATTATTCATAGAGTTTTGAATTAGATGTCTAAAAATGGATTTATCTCCTATAATGACTACGTGAATAAGAAGTGTGAAACTTGTATTCAAGCAAAAATTACATGATTACCTTTTCCTAAAGTTGAAAGAAACACACAACTGTTTGATCTTGTGCATTCAGATGTGCGTGAACTTAATGGTTTTCTAATAAGAGGTGGAAATAAATACTTTGTTACTTTCATTGATGATTGCTCAAGATTTGTGCATGTTTATTTGATGAAATATAAGGATGAAGTATTTGGTATCTTTAAAGCTTACAAGTCTCTTGTAGAAAATCAATTAAGTAGAAAACCAAAACTCTAAGGAGTGATAGAGGTGGTGAATACTTTTCTAGTGAATTTTCTAAATTCGGTGAAGATAATGGTATTGTACACCAAAGCAGTGCTCCATATACACCACAAAAAATGGTTTGGCTAAAAGAAAGAATAGAACGTTACAATACATGCTCTGTCATCTTGGTATGTTATGACTTCCAGGTGAATTTCATGCTCTTAAGTTTAGGGTTGCCAAACAATTTGTGGGGTGAAGCTTTGTTGGCCTCCTGTCATATTCATACTCATATTCCTTCATTAAGTACTAAAATGTCCCCATATGAGTTATGGAAAGGAAGAAAACCAAACTTGTCTTACTTAGAAGTTTGGGGTTGTATAGCCTATTATAGAGTTCTAGACAATAAAAGAACCAAGTTGGGACCTAGAGCATTTAAAAGTGTTTTTGTTGGCAATACTGAAAATTCTAAAGCTTATAGATTGCTAGATCTTGATTCTAAGGTAATAGTTGAATTAAGAGATGCTCAGTTCTTTGAGGATAAGTTTCTCAAAGATTCAATGGTAAATATGAATCCATCACAAGTGCCTAGTTCATCTCAAACTGCAGCTTCTAGTGAACCTAAAAGAAAAGAAATTGAAACTTCTATTGAACTTAGAAGAAGTCAAAGACAAAGGAAGGAAAAGAACTTTCTTCCAATTTTATATCCTTGCAAGTTATTGTCTTTCTTGTGGAAGGTAATATGAACTCTCTACTTAATAAAATACTAGTTTTATTTAGCGTCGAGGATGATCCTAAAACATTTAGTGATGTTATGAAGTCTAAAGATGCTACATTTTGGAAAGAAGCAGTAAATGATGAAATGGATTCAATATTGTCTAACAATACTTGGATTCTAGTTGATTTACCTCAAGATTCAAGACCAATGGGCTGTAAATGGGTATTCCATAAGAAGTACGCCACAAATGGAACTATTATAACTTATATAGCAAGGTGTTAGGAAATTTATTATTAGATTTTGATGATACCATGTAAAACTTAGAATAGAAAGTTGGGACCTCATTTTCCTTGTATTTCTATTTTGTAATAGATAGGATTGCATGAATTGAGTGAAGTCAGCTATGTTGAAGAAATGCAAGAAGTCAATCAAGATCGAAATAAGACCCACCAGTGTGTCACCGAGTGTAGTCAAGATGATAGGCAAGGACTCGACTGAAGGAGATCCAGCTGAGGAACAACTGAGTAAAGGTTGAAGAAGTGCCAACCAAGTCACTCAGGAGCAGAGTCCAACAGTTGAATTGACAGTTGAGTCATTCCTAAAAGGTTGGAGCAAACTCAAGTCAAAGGGGTAAAGGTAGTTGTCAAGTCAAGTCGACTGATATTAATCAGTTACACGGAAGTCAAGGATATTACCAGGGATGGCAATTTCGACCCAGCCCACGGGTACCCACCCTGGCCTGCTCCGTTTGGGTCGCCCTGCCCCGTGACAAGAACTACAAAAGAAACAAGGGTGAAACCTTCGAAAAACATTCAACACCTTCCAAAGCAAGGGATGACAGGTCACCCAAGAGAGTTGAACATCAAAGAGCTGACTATCAGAGAGCTGATAATCAGAGAGCTGAGAGACCTGATCAGAGAGCTAAAAACCGTGTTGGAACTGCAGACAACCAGGATACTTTGCTGTTGACTGTTCCTACCCACCAGTCAACAAATACAAAAATGAGGAAGAAAGAAGAGTCTTCAGGGAAAGAAGACAAGAAAAAAAGAAAACTATATTAGTCTACTGAGATCACAACCAAAGTGTAAAGAGCCAAAGAAACTCGAACAACAATGAAGTTGACTACTCAAGTGATACTGAGGAAGATGCTTTGATCTGCCTCATGGCCAAAGAACAAGATCAAGAAGATGAGGTATACTCCAACTCATCTCATTCTGAGTCAAGTGATAGTGATAATGACACAAACACTTCCTCACTCACAGATCTTTATGATTCATTAGGTAAAATGATGAAAGACTTTGAGCACATTAAAACCTCACACACTTTTAAATGAGGAAAACAGCCAGCTTAAAAGCCAAAACTCACAGCTGACTAAAGAACTAAGTACTCTAAGTCAAATAGCTGACGAGAACACCAAACTGAAGGCTGAAAATGCCAAGATCTTAGCAGAGTTAGCTGCTACTGAAAAGAGAGAAAAATATCTTAAAAATGTGATTGCCTCATTTACAAAAGCATCCAAATCATTGGATGAACTTATAATGAGTCAAAAAGAGTGTGGAGACAAGACAGACATAGGATTCAATTCTTTTGTGCATAGTTAAACTCCCAGAGTGATTATGGAGAAAGGATCATCAAGCAATGAGGGAATCCAAAACCTAAAACACCATATATTGCACCAACATCCACACCAAAACACAATCACAATCATATCGGCTTTGGACACAAAGGTAAAGGGCCGTGGCTTGATAGAGTATCTTTGAGAGGACAATCAAAAAGAATTTAGAAAAGTCAATCAACAAACTCCCAAATGAAAAATACTCTGTGAAAGCTAAACAGCTACCAAAAACCCCAGAGATTTTATCATAGAAATACATATGATGGGAATGGTAGAAACTATCCTTATCAACTGATTGGAATAACCAAATGAAATATCAAAGAAAGACATATGAGATACAAGCCAAAATGGCAAAGACCTCAACCTCAACAAAGGTCATTCCCAAGGCAAAAAAACTATTATCGGACACTTATGCACCCAAATACAATACCCGGAAATTCTACTATTACCAAGGAAGCAATTGCTCAAACACATACACAAGCACACAGACAAAAGAGACAGATGTATGATCCTAAAACCTCCAAGAAATTTGCTAATGTGCACTATGATTATGGAACTGATAGATGACAACCTCTTAGAGTCAGATCATCTGGCTATATATACGTTGGTTGGAGCATCTTATAGCACTAACCCCCCAGGACCTAGGAAAGTATGGGTACCTAAAAATTAATTTTCTTGATTGCAGGTTCGAGGAACAGCAGAGTGCCAAGGAACCTGGTACATGGATAGTGGTTGTTCTAGACATATGACAGGGAATAGAAGAAATCTGTCAAAATTCAAGGAGATCAAAGGTGCAAAAGTCATATTATAGAGGAAATAAAGCTCCAGGGGAAATCAAAGGCACATGATCCACAAAGAAAAATGGATTGAAGATCACAAATGTTGCATATGTTGAAGGTCTCAACTTCAATTCGCTAAGCATCAGCTAACACTGTGACAAAGGCTACAACGTGGGATCTAACATGGGAGCATGCCAGATCAAAGATGCTGAATCAAATTAAATAGTGTTGCAAGGAATAAGACAGAAGAATGTGTATGTAGTGGATTGGTCAACTGCTACACCAAGCATATGTATGCTAGCCAAGAGAACAACTGAATCAAGTTAGCCGTGGCACAAGAAGCTGAGTCGTTTGAACTTCAAGATAATCAATAAGCTTGCAAGGAGTCATCTTGTTGAAGGATTGTCTGACTTAGTATACAAGAAAGAAAGTATTTGTGATGCATGCCAGATGGGAAAGCAAATCAAGACATGATCCTTTAAGGATAAGCCAAGTCATTCTTCAATAAGGATATTGCATCTGTTGCATATGGATTTATGTGGTCCTGTTGAACCAGCTAGCATCAGTGGAAAGAAATACACCTTAGTAGTGGTTGATGATTATTCAAGGTTGTAGGTCCCAAGGGGTGTGAGCAAGGTTTAGAAGGGGGGGTTGAATAAACCTTACAAACTTTTCGATTTTAGTCCTTTTAAAATATTACAGAGTTAAATACACAGCTAAGTCCTTGGGGGATAGCTAAGTTAGTTAATCAGCAGAGTTAGCCACTCAACAGACTCGAAAGAGCTGTTGATAGAATAACTCAGTTGTTTAGACTAAACCTTAACTTGGCTGTGATGAGATTTTCAGCGGAAGACTTAACACCCTTTAATTTGATTTAAGTTTGTTTTAACACTTGTTAATTATCAGTTGGATAGCAAATTATCAGCAGATATAAAGTGATGTGAAGAAATAAAATGCTGAAATGTAAATGACACAATAATTTTTATAGAGGTTCGAAGATGGGGTAATTCTTCTACTCCTCTCTTCTCCAACTCCCGAGGAATCCACTAAGTATTGATTAGAGTACAAAGTGGTTATCACCCGGATGCAAGTCTTGATCACACAAATGACTTGCTCCTTTAGACTCGACCGAGATGCCTTGATCACTCACCGCTTCTCGTCCGACTCCCTTTTCTTCACAGAACTACCTTTGTTACTTCATTCACTTACTTGCTCAAGCTTCTTGGATTTGATCACAAAGCCCTCCAATAAGTTGAGACTGGTTCGACCTTGAACCTTTCTACAATCCTCCTTGGAGAGTAGACCCCTTTTGATTCTTCAAAAGTTTTCTCTTCAACAGTTTGAAGTTGTCTTTCCTTCATAGCTTAGTGTTGGATCGATTTCCTTCGAGATTTAGGCTTGAGGATTTGCTTGAATAACTTGAGAATATATTGCAGGATACAATTTGAATAATTGCTTGATTGTTCGCGGTTCGTGTCACCTTCCCTCAATGAGATTCCTCAGCCTTTTATAGTGAACTTTCAAAAATCTGCCCGTTGAAGAGATAGGCTGATTTTTTGAAAATCACTTGTGTTTGTTGGTTTATTCCTTTTGTACGCTTCTGGGACTGAGCACTTTAAGACATAGCAGCATGCAAGTATTACTAATTTAAGTAAATTCCTTGACTTCTGTGCAACGGATTCTTTTCAGTCGTCTTAACTTGACTGTAGTCCTTTATTCCCAGGTGACTTCGAGTTAGCTTCCAATCAATGGATGACTCATCTGTCACTTCAACTTTGAGACTCGGCTTCGAGTTGACTTGATTGACTCTTCATACAAATTGTCCCACGATACTCCTTCCGTCGAGTCCTTGACATCTCTTCCTTGCCACACTCACCGCTTTCACAATGAGTCTTTATCCTAGTCTTGATTGACTTCTTGTATATCCAGCATAGCCGACTGACTCAAATTCATACAACCCTATCTATTACAATATAAATTACAAGGAAAATGGGGTGCCAACTTTCTAGTCTAAGTTTTACAAGGCATTCATCAAAATCTAAACAATAAATTTCCCAACAATTTCCCCATTTTAATGATGCTAAAACTTAAATACATACAAACCATCAGAAATAGCAAAGATACATACAGACAATGCGTAAACAAAGAATATATGCGTAGAATCAATCTTTTTATTGATCATAATATTCTATATCTACGCAAAAATATAGATATTACAAATTTCTTATTCAACAACGTACAAAAAAGACTTACATACATATGCATTTACAATAGTAAAATACATGAAGGGGTGGACATCAACACTTCATCGCCTTCACGCTTCCTTCTTTCTTTTCTTCACTCTTCTTCTCCCTCTCTTTCTTTCTTTTCATCTTCAAATACTTTCTTCTTCTCGTAAGCTCTCTTCGCAGCCTTCATCTCTTTTTCTTTTCCTCGTCTTTCTTGCCACAAATGATCTTGTCTTTTGTTCTCTTCTTCAATTCTTTTCGCATATTCAAGATTCTTCCTAGCCACTTCCCGATTGGCTACTTCATCATACCTCCAGCCCAAACCCTTCCCTTCTTGCCTGGATCTACGTATTCAATGTTTTTGGGTAGAGGTCTAGGTTGAAAGCCTCTACCTCCACCACTTCTTCCTCCTCCTCCTGGCGTGTGTATTGTCTTTGAGTCTTCTTCTTTCCAAAGAGAGGATCACGCTAGTAGTCTGCCGCTTGTCAACTTCTTCGCACAACTTCAAACCTTTTTCCCAGTACAAGTCCCAGGCTTGGGCTATGGACATGTTTTTGAAGTATCCTTCGGACTTGAGCGTTTTAAACTCTTCAATGGATCTTAGCTCGTTTCCATCATCCGAATGGCATCCAGATCTTTTCCCGCCGAATGCCTCCGAATTGTTTTAACATCTCTTCAACATGGACATTCGTTCTTTTATCAAAATCCTCCATCTCTCGCTTCTACAATCTTTTTCTTATGAGACATGGGCACAAAGAGAGTGATGAGAGCGTAGAGTTACGGGAAGTTTGGCTTTGATTATCTTTGGGACATGACATGACCTTGCCGAGGGGTTTCAAGAAGCATTAAGGTCATATCCTTTGACCTTTCCCCCTCAACAACTTTTCCCTTCTCTTTTCTCTTCTCAACAAACATCTGTTTTTCTACAACGACTGTCTCCTTCAAACTCTTTTTGGTATTCCTCTTCCCCTTTTGGCATCATCAAAGGAGAGAGGAACCCTGAAACATCCTAGAAAGCATGAAGTCCAAATGGCCGATGGCTAAATTCTGCTTGAGTCGGTGAGTATCTTGTTTCAAACTCTAAGCGGGTGGCTTTGGACTCCTGGCGCCACAGCTTTCATTTCACCATAAGAAGGCCGAACTTGGCATTCATATTCTCCTCTACGCTCGAGTTTTTTGCGATGAAATTCACGTAGCAATTCCATCTCGCTTGTATGGAAGACATGCAATCTCTCCATATAGGTCCCGCATCCTCGCTTTCATGTCGGATTGTCGACCTCATCGGCATTCGGTTGTATAGTGCCTTGAAGTAGCGAACTCGCTTGAGACGCATGACACTCTTTGCTGAGACCATTCCCTTACTCGCCACCACTCCTCTCAAATCCGCCGAGAGTGGCATCACTACTTGTCCCGGTGCATGTCGAGAGAGGCTTGGTTTCGTTCAATCTTCTCAATCTCTTCACAGATCTTCTTGGAGATTTCACGCATCTTAGTTGTCTGACTTGAGTCAGCTGCCGGCCACTCTGCATCAAAATTGAAATCAACTGGCACAATCAAATCGATTGGAATTACGGGATATTCTTGGGCAAAGCAGAGCTTCGTTCTCGTGTAGTCTCTTCTTCTTCGAGCATGGGCAAATCATGAGAAAAAGGAAATACTTCTTCATAAGCATCGTCTCGCACTTGAGATATTGTGTGCGAGGTGGTCTCTGCTGCAGCTTTGGAAGCCTGCGCAATTGACTGCGATTCATCCGGGGCCTTTGATGGTATTGACCCACTGGCCGAGCCTCACCGCCTTAACAACCTTCTTCTTGTCTCAAATTGGTTTGTCCTTTTGAGTTACTGTTCCTCGGCCGTATCAGTAGCGTCATCGTAAGATAATGAGACTTAAGAGTTTGGCTCATCATCAAAATTGAACGCTTTGTCGAACAACTTTGAAGTCCTGGATTACTCGTACTTGGAATAACATCCTCAAATTTAGTCTTTTTGATGTGCGGTAGGGGTGGACTCACCCATCTTCGTGATCCCGGAAAAGATATGTCGGGGTTGTCTTGGGAATCATGAAGAGCACTTATCTCCTTCTCGCTTTCTTCAATGTGAGAACAGTGGGATGTTCGCATTTCTCGTAACATCCCATTTCGTAAACATAAAAATATATAATTGCAATTTATTAAAGTGTTGAAAATAAAATGCCCAAGCTTGAAAACGCATTTCTTAAAGGGAAATAAATAATACTTGCCATAAATGCGGAAATAGTCATGAAAACGTGTCCCAAAAATTTAATTCATAAAACTACTTAGTTTTTAATATTATAAAAATTAAAAACAAAATAAAGGGGCCCTTTAGTTTCTTGATTCGACTTCCACCGCCCCCTTTGCCACGCTCCGGCTCCTTCATTCATCTGTGGAAAACATGGGGTGAGCATACAACAGCCCAATGGGGACGCAATGTCTAAATTAAATACACAATATAATCACTCATGCACACACACCTATGCTTTTCATGCTTGTACAATTAAGTATCATGTTGTTCATGCTTGTACAATTAAGTACCATGCTTTTCATGCTTGTACAATAGAGTACCATGCTTTTCATGTTTAACGTGCCCGTACACAAGAAATCATATAATGCATTTAAAGTAGACATAAGCAGTAAAATCCCCACCTTAAAAGTAGAAAACTTGTAAAAATCAAACGCGGTGTGTGAGCCTAGAAGTCGGAATCTTCGTCTCCTACAATAAAATAAATTTCTAATTAATAAGGTGTTGAAGATGGGTAAAGAAAAGAAATTCGAATGAAAAGAAAAAGAATAGGGCTTAGAAAAATTGGATTGGTAGATGGCTTGTTGGGTTAAAACTTGGCTTGGGCAAGAATCAAAGAGTTGGGCTTAATTCCACCCTTTCTCATTTCCTCCCTTTTCTTCTTTTCTTTTTCCCTTTTTCTTTTCCCTTTTTCTTTTCCCTTTTCCCCCTTTTCTTTTCCCTTTTCTTTTTCTTCCTTTCTGCCGTGTACTCCCATCTCCCTCAACTCTCTCTTCTCTTCTCTTTTCTTCTCCCTCACTCTCTCACGTCCCCAGCACCCCTCTTTTCTATTTTTTTTTCTTCTTCTTCTTTCTTCTTCTCTATTTCTTTCCTCTCTTTTCTTCTTTCGGGTTTTTGAGGTTTGGGGGTTTGAAGAGAATTTAGCTAGGGGAGAGCCGGCTCCGGCGGCGGCACCGGTGGCGGCGATGGTGGTGGTGGCCGACGGCCCTTGAGGGGAGGAGGAGGAGTTTCTTACCTCTCGACCTTGAATGTGAGTTTGTGAAAGAAAACCTAATGGGCTTGTCAATTTATAGGTTAAGGGCTTCATTTATTAAAGGTAAGTATATTTGCTGAAATCTATTTCCATATGTGGAGGATTTCTCTTTCCTTTCATGTATTTGATTTATTGCCATTTTATCAAGATTTCTCTTTCTTGTTTTTGGAATAAAAATCAGAAAATATTATCACCAATTTAGGAAAATTAGGGTTTCGAATTTTACAATAATCCCCAAAATCGGTCCGAATCGAGCCCTAATTGTGCCCTAATTTAATCCCCAATTTTTTTTGAAACCGGGTATTACATCCTACCACCCTTAAGAGAAATTTCGTCCTCGAAATTCGATTCTTACCTCAACTTAGAAAGTCCGGGTACTTAGCTCGAACTTCTTCTTCGCGCTCCTAAGTTGCCTCATTGCTCCCATGCCCTTTCCATTGTACTTTAACTAGTGCCACATCCTTGTTCCTTAGCTTGTGTATCTTCCTTTCTAATTTTGCCTCTGGTGCTTCTTCATAAGTCAGATCCTTGTTTATATCCAAGATTGTATAGTTAACCATGTGGCTAGGGTCGTGCACATATTTCCTCAACATTGACACGTGGAACACGCTATGAACAGAAGATAGATTTGGCGGCAGGGCTAGTCGATAAGCTAAATCTCCAATTCTCTCAAGAATTTCAAATGGCCCTATGAACCTTGGTTTCAACTTCCCCTTTTCACCAAAGCGGATAACACCCTTCATGGGTGCTACTTTCAAAAATACTTCCTCTCCTACGTCGAATCGCAGATCTTTTCTCCGTCTCACAAGATATGATTTCTCGCCTATCTCGGCTATTTTGATTCTGTCCCGAATCTTCCCTATCATCTCGCACCGTCTGTCCACTAATTCCGTCCCAAAATCTTCTTTTTCCCCACTTCGCTCCAATACAACGGTGATCTACACTTTCGCCATACAAGGCCTCGTATGGTGCCATTCCGATTGTTGATTGGTAGCTATTGTTGTAGGCAAACTCGACTAAAGGGAGGATCGTCTCCCAACTGTCCCCCATATCAAGAACGCATGCCCTCAACATATCTTCTAATGTTTGTATCGTCCTTTCTGACTGAGGATGGTAAGCCGTACTAAAACTCAATTTCGTGCCCAAAGCGTTTTGGAGACTTTTCCAGAACTTTGAGGTGAATCGTGTGTCTCTGTCTGACACAATTGACACCAGGACCCCATGTAATCGCACTATCTCCTTGATATAGATCTTCGCATACTGATCCATTGTAAAGGTCATCTTGACTGGTAGAAAATGCGCGAATTTGGTTAGTCTGTCCACGACTACCCATATTGCACTATTTCCCTTGGCTGAGCGCGACAGTCCAACCACGAAGTCCATCGTTATGTGCTCCCATTTCCATTCTGGGATTTCTAGGGGCTTGAGTAATCCAGACGGTCTCTGGTGTTCAGCTTTCACTTGTTGGCAGGTCAAACACCTCTCTACGAATAGTCCAATATCCCTCTTCATGCTTCTCCACCGAATACTTCCTCAAGTCCCTATACATCTTGGTGCTCCTGTGGTGTGCCGTATATGGCGCACAATGAGCTTCTTCTAGGATTTCTCTCCTAAGGCTCTCATCCTTAGGAATACATAACCTCCCTTCATAAGTCGAACACCATCATTTGCCAAAGCGAAGCCCTTAATGCTCCCGGCTTGGGCTCGCCCTCATTTTACTCAAATTTATCTCGAGGTTGGGTCTCCTTGACCCTATCTCGTAGTGTTGGGCGTACCACCAACGTTGCTAGAATGCCTTCCGTACTCTTTAGTGGTGTTATCACGCCGATTCTCATTCGCAAACTCATCCACCAACCTGCTTTTGTTCTCGTTATCGGACTCGATACCTCACCTCGGTCTTGCGGCTTAGCGCATCGGCGACCACGTTAACCTTACCCGGATGGTAGTGTATGGCATACCATAGTCCTTGACTAACTCTAGCCATCTCCTCCGCCTCATATTCAACTCCTTTTGAGTGAAAAGATATTTTAGACTCTTATGGTCTCAGGTATATCTCACACCTTCCCCCCCATACAAATAGTGGCGCCATATTTTCAATTCATGAACCACCGCAGACTAACTCCAAATCGTGTGTGGGATAATTCATCTCATGCGGCTTGAGCGCTTTGAGGCATAAGCAACCACCTTGCCGTGTTGCATCAAAACACATCCTATCCTTGTTTCGACAAGCGTCACTAAAGATAACAAATTCCTTCGTGGGGTCAGAATTGTTAATACCGGCATGAGGTCGATCTTCGCTTTAACTCTTGGAAGCTTTCCTCGCACTTCTCGACCCATTCAAACTTTTCTCCTTTTCTCGTTAAACGCGTCATAGGTGCGGCTAATTTTGAGAAACCCTCAATGAATCTTCGATAATAGCCCGCCAACCCTAGAAAACTCGTGACTTCATTCGCATTTGCTCGGGGCTTTCCACTCATTGATCGCCTCAACCTTGATCGGATCAACCTCGATCCCCGAGCGATCCACATGCCCAAGAAACCCGACTCATGTCAACCAAAATTCACATTTCTTGAACTTCGCATACAACTTCTCCTTGCGAAACGTCTCTAACACTATCCTCAAGTGTTCTTCGTGTTGTTCCTCACTCTTTGAAAATACCAATATATCGTCGATGAAGACTATGATGAATTTATCCAAAAAGGATGGAACACCCTATTCATCAAGTCCATAAACACCTGGCCGGGGCATTGCTCAAACCAAACGGCATTACAACAAACTCGTAGTGTCCGTAGCGCATCCTAAATGCTGTCTTTGGGATATCACTACCCTTAATCCTTAGTTGGTGATACCCGACCTCAAGTCGATCTTAGAAAATGTGCTTGCGCCTCTTAGTTGGTCGAAAAGATCCTCGATCCTAGGTAGTGGGTACTTATTTTTCATCACAAAGGGTTCAATTCCCCGATAGTCAATACACATCCTTAGCGTCCATCCTTTTTCTTTACAAATAGAACCGGTGCTCCCCATGGGGACACGCTTGGCCGTGAACCCTAACTCGAGTAACTCCTCGATCCGCACCTTCAATTCTTGTAGTTCCTTGGGTGCCATTCGGTAGGGTGCCTTGATACTGGTCTTGCCCTGTGCCAAATCTATTGTGAACTCCACTTGTCGATCCGGTGGAATACCCTAGTAAATCTTCCGAAACACATCCAAGAATTCTCCAACGATTGGTACATCACGGGGTTAGCTCTAAGGGTGAGCCTACTATGTTTACCAAATACCCCTGGCAATTTCCTTCTTTAGCGCTTTCAGCGTCTCCATTCTTGATATAACACGAGGCACCGCCCTTGTCTTAGTGCCGTAGAACGTTATCTCCTCATCTCCAGGCAACTTCAAGGCTATCTCCTCTCTAAGCACTTGATGCTTGCTTGATACTTGCTAAGCCACCCATACCCAAAATTACATCAAAATCCTTCATGTCAATTATATATGTATCCGCTTTAAAGTCCCTTCCACCTATGTTGACATCCATGCCCTTAACCTTTGAGTCGGTAAGTATCGATTTTCCCCGATGGCAAAGCTAACCTCAAGTGATTCGTCTACTATCTTTTTATTACGTCCGATTAAGGCATAGAATTTTGCGATATAAAAGAATGCGTGGCACCGATTTCGAAAAGCGCAAAAACAGGTATTGAAGAAACGGTTAGATAATCGGACATTGTACACTTCGATTCTTCCTCCGCTTCTTGCTTTGCGTCATGGCAAACATCCTAGCTTTCCCCTCGCTTTTTCTTCGACCCGTGCCTCGTCAAGGCTTCCTCATTCTTAGGGCATTCCCAAGCTTTATGCCCTTCCTTCTTGCACCGAAAGCACGCATTCTTTCCAAACAAACACTCCCCAACGTGATTTTTGCCACAATTAGAGCATTGTGGTTTCTCCTTTGGTGGTTGGGGTGTAGGGTTCCCTCCAGTCTTAGCCTGTTTATTCTGATTCCCACTGCTAGTCCGGCTAGGGCCTTCCCATTTCATCTTAGGCGCCTCGGTTGCCTTACGGAGGTTCCCATCCAAATTCATATTCACGAGGGCACTCGCTCGAGCCCGGTCTCGCTTTGCGAGCATATGTCATCTCTCCCAAAACACTTAGCACGCCACTTAGTTCGGGCGTAGGCTTGCCACGAACCTCTTTGCCTTTTTCCGGTCCGTGTCAACCAAATGGGTGGCATAGCGAGATAACTGATTGAACTTACGCTCGTAGTCGAGCACCGACATGTTTCCTTGCGTTAGATCCAGAAATTCCCTCTCTTTTTTGTCCCTATATGTCTGTGGGAAGAACTGTTGGATCACGAGGTTCTTGAATTCATCCCAAGTCATTGCCTCCTCTCGCTCGTTTGTTATGGTGCGGCGATGAGAATCCCACCAATGTCTAAAGCATCTTGTTTGAGTTGGAAAATGGCGCAAGAGACTCGGTGCGCATCCGTGCATGCAATCAAATCAAATATGCCCTCTAGTTCTCCAATCCATTCTTCCACTACGAAGGGTCCTCTCGCCCGATGAGGGTGGGCGCCTATAACGCCAAAATTGTTCCACGACTTGCGAGGTATTGTCGGTAATTGTTGGGTGATTATGGCCATTCCGGAGTGTTGGACATGTTTTGCTGAACTAGCCCTTGCACGATTGTGGTCAAGTTAGCCACAAGGTTCTCCAAGTTGCCTTGATTTGGGAGATCTCTCCTAGGTGGGGCCATCCTATAACCAATGAAACAAGACATCGCTTAAATTCCATAAAAGTTTGTAACTTAGGCAAAAGGAGCAATTAACCTCAAATCAACGAGTACATGCTATGTCCAATATTAGGTCCCTATCATTTCCTTTAGGAAAAAAATGCACAATTATACATAAACATCTTTTGAAAAAAAAAGCTATGAGACTTGTACGAGATACAAATTTCGATTCTTTTTTTTTTTTTGATAATTTTTTTCGATTTTTTTTTGAAAAAATTGCTGGATTGCGGATGAGTATAATTTCGTTTTTTTTTTTTTTTTTTTTTGAGTTTTCAAAGAAAATTATAAATACTATAGTATGCAAAAATAAACCTTAATGAAAATATTTTATTCATCAACTTCATAATATAACAATCAACTTTGAAATAATAAAAGGAAAATGAAATAAACAATCTACTAGGGTTGGACAAAGTCCATCTTATTCATGCATATCTATATATTCTAAACCAAAATAAATAACTTAATCATCCATGTAGTAGTCATCCTCTTCGGGTCCTCTTCCTGGATCCTCTTCTTCTTCGTAGTCTTCTTCCTTTATCCTCATCTAGCAAGAATCTATCCACTTACCATATAATATGGCAAAGAATGCCCCATAGTTGATCTTAAGCTTGTTCTTAGCCTCATCATACCTCAACAAATCAACATACAATTTCTCCGCCTCCAATCTCCATTCCGAGTCGACTCGACTCGACCTCCTAGTAGCTTGGAACTCACCGGGAGCCCCAACAACATCCCTAATCTTGTACCATTCCCGATGCATCCTTGTAACATAAGCCCCTATGCATTCACCTTCTTCCCATTCACAATTCAAATACCTCTCTATATCAATCTCTAGCGGGTATCCTTCCAACTATTAGTATTCTTCCTAATAGCTAGCCGATTCTCTTCATCTCGTTGATTTTTGGGGTACTTAGTGTTTTGTTCATTGAAAAAAATAAAACAACCTCGCATCATTTGTTAATATAATCGTGATCATAACATGTTTCAAGAAGCGAACATAAAGTCTCTTTGTGTACTTGATAATACCTTTTTCTCTTCGGAGTCGGCGCGGCATGAGGTGGTGGATAGTCGACTTCTTTACTGTTTTTATTTTACAAAAAAAATAATCATTCTTGTAAAAGTTTCAAGACCCATGTATTTTTTATTATTATTATTTTTTTTTTGAAAATCATTTAGCAAGTCTACGAAAGATAGACCCGCTCTGATACCACTTATGTAACATCCCATTTCGTAAACATAAAAATATATAATTTGCAATTTATTAAAGTGCTGAAAATAAAACAAGCCTAAGCTTGAAAACGCATTTCTTAAAGGGAAATAAATAATACTTGCCATAAATGCGGAAATAGTCATGAAAACGTGTCCCAAAAATTTAATTCATAAAACTACTTAGTTTTTAATATTATAAAAATTAAAAACAAAATAAAGGGGCCCTTTAATTTCTTGATTCGACTTCTACCGCCCCCTTTGCCACACTCCGGCTCCTTCATTCATCTGTGGAAAACATGGGGTGGGCATACGACAGCCCAGTGGGGACGCAATATCTAAATTAAATACACAATATAATCACTCATGCACACACACCTATGCTTTTCATGCTTGTACAATTAAGTACCATGTTGTTCATGCTTGTACAATTAAGTACCATGATTTTCATGCTTGTACAATAGAGTACCATGCTTTTCATGTTTAACGTGCCCATACACAAGAAATCATATAATGCATTTAAAGTAGACATAAGCAGTAAAATCCCCACCTTAAAAGTAGAAAGCTCGTAAAAATCAAACGCGGTGTGTGAGCCTAGAAGTCGGAATCTTCGTCTCCTACAATAAAATAAATTTCTAATTAATAAGGTGTTGGAGATGGGTAAAGAAAAGAAATTCGAATGAAAAGAAAAAGAATAGGGCTTAGAAAAATTGGATTGGTAGATGGCTTGTTGGGTTAAAACTTGGCTTGGGCAAGAATCAAAGAGTTGGGCTTAATTCCACCCTTTCTCATTTCCTCCCTTTTCTTCTTTTCCCTTTTCTTTTCCCTTTTTCTTTTCCCTTTTCCCCCTTTTCTTTTTCTTTTTCCCCCTTTTCTTTTTCTTCCTTTCTCGTGTACTCCCATCTCCTCAACTCTCTCTTCTCTTCTCTTTTCTTCTCCTCACTCTCTCACGTCCTCGGCCCCCTCTTTTCTATTTTTTTTCTTCTTCTTCTTTCTTCTTCTCTATTTCTTTCCTCTCTTTTCTTCTTTCGGGTTTTTGAGGTTTGGGGGTTTGAAGAGAATTTGGCTAGGGGAGAGCCGCTCGGCGCTCCGGCCGCGTGGCGGCGATGGTGGTGGTGGCCGACGGCCCTTGAGGGGAGGAGGAGGAGTTTACCTCTGAATTCTTGAATGTGAGTTTGTGAAAGAAAAAAACCTAATGGGGCTTGTCAATTTATAAAGCTAAGGGCTTCATTTATTAAAGGTAAGTATATTTGTCAAATCTATTTCCATATGTGGAGGATTTCTCTTTCCTTTCATGTATTTGATTTATTGCCATTTTATCAAGATTTCTCTTTCTTGTTTTTGGGATAAAAATCAGAAAATATTATCCCCAATTTAGGAAAATTAGGGTTTCGAATTTTACAATAATCCCCAAAATCGGTCCGAATCGAGCCCTAATTGTGCCCTAATTTAATCCCCAATTTTTTTTGAAACCGGGTATTACAATTTCCGTCTCTTTACCCAGGGAAGTCTCAACCTCCCTTCGGCCTTCTTTACCTCCTACAGTCTCAACTGCAGCAAGGCCTTGTACATTCCCTTCGACGACGCAAATCGCTTTAGGGTCTTCTCGACTGCATCCACATGAGTCTCAAATCCTTGATTGCACTTTCATTGCCAGTGTTAACTCCCGAGTGCATCCATCCATCAAGGCCTCACCGCATCAACAACGCCCTCGGCCGCAAAGTCATTGGCACTTCAACCGAGACAGACATAATCGTCTGAAGCACGATGACAACTTGTTGTTGTTCTATTTCTTTTTCCTTCTCCACTATATGCCTCCTTTTTGCATTGTGGAGTCATCTCGACATCTTCCGACCTAGCTGCAATGAGTGAGTATCTCCCTCACCGTGGCGCACCAACAGTGAGTCGATGGTGGGGTCACTCCGCTCCGGACTCCGGCTACTTCCTTTGAGTGTTCAGCCGTGGGGGCAGGTGGTAAGACACCTTCAACAGAGGTTGGCTCAACTTGGGTGCCCAAATACCCAGTGTCATCGCCATTTCCCTTAGATCCGTTCTCTGAGTGGACTGGGGAAGTGGTTGCAACAATAATCGTGGCAATCTGTTTGTACCACTCCCAACGGGTCGATTTCAAATGAGATTTAGAAGACTCTCCTGTCCTTCCCTCACATTGCTCATGCATCAATCTGGATTCCCGCATGGCTTGCTGCATTTCCAACTCCTCCGTCATAGCAGCAGGTTCCACTTCCTCATCACTATCCGAGAGCATGTCAATGTGAGGATGAGTGTGTTCGCTGGTTCAAGTGAGAGTACAAATGCTGGCTTTCTCACGAGCCTCTGCTTTCTCAGCTGCTTTAGCCTTTTCTTTTTCCTTGCGAATTTGCAGCATATTAATACAGTTATCCTCATCCAGGGCTTGAGGCATGGTATCAACTTCAAGAAACCTGAAGAGTTCCTCTTCTTCTTCAATAAACTCGGGATGTTCAAACTGCGCCCTAGAGTGACTCAGCTTCCATTTCCTCCATTCTCGCAAATGACTCTGGATGTCTGGGTACAAGGGAGAGTACATAAATATGTCATCATCATCATTCTCCTCTTGTTGGCCTTCCTTTTCAGGAATAGAATGTAGCAAATTCTGCTGCTCTTCACCTTTGGTAGCATCGGGGGCAGGTGGAGACACAACTTTTTCGTTAGGAGATTTTGTTGTCTCTGCTATCTCTCCTTCCTCAGCTGTTCTATCCACAGCTGGGTCTTCTTTTTGCCTCTGCTGATCGGCCTCAGCAGACTTGGCTGTTTCATCAAACACTTCGGGAGACTGCACTTCTTCAGCAGTCTCAGAGATTTTTTCCAGCTGAGTGGCAGATTTAGCTGTCTTTTCAAGCTCTGAGAGCTTGGTAATTCTTCTTCTTCCTTTTGTTCTCACCAGAGAAAGTTCTGGTTCAGATACTTCTTCCTCAGCTTCCTTGGCGGAGGGGGCCGGTGCATCAGTCGTCTTTGATTGAGAAGTTGCCTTTCTTGGCTTGGCAGTCCTTTTCTTTTTGATGGTCGGAGAAGGTATTTGGGGTTCCTTCTTCGCCTCGGCTGCGTGGGCAGGAGACACGGTTGCAGGGGCAAGTGCGTCTTTTGTCTTTGCTGCAGGGGCAACTTTCTTCTTTCCAGCTGCATGGGCAACTCTCTTTTTAATAGGGAGGAAGAACATGTCGTGTCAATCGATTCCCCCACTCGGTATCAGCCTTTTTTGCGTAAGCTCTCTTCTGGGATCCTGAGAGATTGGCCCGGAACATCTTCTTATTGACATGGAATGGCTTTCCATGTCGAAGGGGAACACCCTTCACCTCCATCAGATGGCCAATGACTAGGCTATAGCCAAGTGATCCTCCAAAGTTTCCATCCTCCTTGAAAGACTTGTTGCCAATATTCTGGCAAAGTCTACTGTAAATGAATTCAGCCCAATTGATCTTCTTCTCTTCCATGATCGCAGGCCCATGACGATCGGCTTGGTTTTGGACAAACATTGAAGTTTGCCAAACTTCATGTCTACACACTTCGCAACGATATCCATTAGTTTATAATAATCCTCCTTCAGAAACCTTCTTCTCACTCAGAGACAACTTTTGCAAAAGACATTCGAGTTTGGCTATTTCCTTCCATGCAAAGAGCCAAGTTGACGCTTGATGGCTTCATATATTTCCGCATGCCCTCCGACGGCAATAAATAGTGTCTTTTGCGGTGATTAGAATGTCCTTGCGGTGGATGGAGGATTTAACCCCTTCGTCCTGCACCTCAGCGTTGACGTAAAACTGTGCGACCTCCTCAACGTACGTCATTTGGTATTTCATTATGAGGAATGGTTTTAGTCCGATTTCTCGATCTTATCCGATATCTTCTTCACAAGGGTTTCATCGAACCTGTTTTATCATCCCTTCAAAATCCACGATTGATCCGGTGTGGATTTGTTTTATAGCTTAGTGAAATCATGTCTTTGTGCCATTTTTAGAAAATTCTACCGATTAAATATTGATAAACTTGCTTTGAGAACAAGTAGGGTTTCGAGAGAGAAAAGAGACTTGCTTTCTTAGTTTTGAAGATGAACAGTTTTCAATGTGAGAGAGAAAACTGAAAGAATGAGTATATATGGGTTATGAAAGGACGTGTTTTTGGTTTTTGAATTTTGATCGAGATCAACTGGCCGGTTTAGCACGTCTCATTGCATTTAATTGCTCGCATTTAATGCGGCGATATTTATATCCAATCATATGCTTGTTGTGCAGCTTTTGACTGTACCCGTCATAATTACACTGACGTCATCCTTAAAAACATTCCCGCTTATTAAAAACAACTGCGTTTTTGTCACTTAGCTCATAAATGACTCAACTCTTCTCTCTTTTCGTATAGTGACTTGTCAGCTAACTCGATACAACTGACTTCCCGATACGGCTGATTCGCTTGGCTGATTCATGAGACTTGTTCTATTTTCATCTTCTCAAATTCCATCTCTTCTCATTGAGTCTTCTAAGTATCAACTCAGCTCAATTAACCTTAGCTCATGCTTAAGCTCTTCAAATCTTGATTCACATAAGGGTTTGGTGAATATGTCAGCTAACTGCTTATCAGTTGAGATGTATTCCAAGGTGATGTCTTTCTTTTCAACATGATCTCTTATAAAATAATATCTGACATCAATGTGCTTTGTTCTTGAATGCAATACAGGATTCTGAGTGATTGCAATAGCACTTGTGTTATCACACATAATTGAAATTTCTTTTCTTCAATTTCATAATCTCTCACCGTTGTCTCATCCATAAGACTTGGGCACAACAATCGCTCACTTTGCTATGTACTCTGCTTCAATCATGGATGTGGCTTTTGAGTTTTGCTTCTTGCTAAACCAGAAACTAGTCATTTCCAAGCATTTGACATGTACCGAAGTGCTCTTCCCGTCAACTCTACATCCAAAGATAGTCGAGTCTGAGTAACCAATTAGCTTGAATCCACCTTCCTTTAGATACCATAAGCCAACTTCTTGGCATCCCTTCAAATATCTTAGTATTCTCTTAGCTGCAGTCACGTGACTTTTCTTTGGAGCAGATTGGAATCTTGCACATATTCCTACTGCAAATGTGATGTCCGCCTGGCTTTGCTGTTAGATAAGCAGTTGATCCAATAAGTGCTCAGATCTTGTTTGATCCACAAGCTTGCCATCCGCATCCATGTCCATCTTGACTGATGTATTCATTGGTATTTTTACAGAAGACTTCTCTTCCATACCAAATTTCTTCATTAAATCTCTGGTGTACTTTGTTTGACTTATGAAAGTTCCATCCTTCAGCTGTTTAACTTGAAGTCATAAGAAGAATGTCAGCTCTCCCATCATGCTCATTTCAAATTTGCCTTGCATGAGGTTTGAGAATTTATCACATAGCTTCTTGTTTGTGGATCCAAAGATAATGTCATCCACATATATTTGAACAAGTAATATACTATCCCCATCTTGAATTCTGAAGAGTGTTCTATCCACTTTGCCTTTGGTGAATCCATTATCTGTCAGAAATTGAGATAATGTATCATACCATGCTCTAGGTGCTTGTTTCAATCCATATAAAGTTTTCTTAAGCTTGTACACCTTGTCTCCAAGAGTCTTCTGCTCAAAGCCTGGAGGTTGCTCAACATAGACTTCTTCTTCTAACAGTCCATTTAAAAATGTACTTTTCACATCCATCTGATATACAGTAAAGTTCTTGTGTGCAGCATATGCAAGAAACATCCTTATTGCTTCCAATCTTGCAATAGGAGCAAATGTTTCATCAAAATCTATTCTCTCTTCTTGGCAATACCCTTTGGCTACCAATCTTGTTTTGTTTCTTACCACAGAACCTTCTTCAATCATCTTGTTTCTGAAAACCCATTTTGTGCCAATAACATTTTGATGGGTTGGTCTTTGCACCAATTCCCAAACTTTGTTCCTTTCAAATTGATTCAGCTCTTCTTGCATGGCTTGAATCCAATGTGTGTCATCCAATGCTTGTGACACATCTTTCGGCTCTATTTGGGAAATAAAACAAGTGAACATTGCTTCTTGTTGAGCTATGGATCTGGTTCTTACACCATCTCTTACATCTCCAATGACTAGCTCTGGTGGATGGTCTCTCAGCCATCTCACATCAGGTTGGAGTAAATCAGCTGGGTTCAGTTGTCTTGCAAGCATGTTGTCTTGAGCAAATTTCTTTCATCATCATTTAGCTGCAGATTTTCCAGCTGTCTTTGAGACTCAACAGTCTCATCTTCATCTTGATTGATTGCTCCAGCTTCAGCTTCAACATAGGGACTTTTCTGCATTGTTGGTTGATTCGGCTTATCAGCTAACCCTTCAATATCTTCTCCATTTACATTAGGTTCATTAAAAACCACATAGATAGACTCTTCTATGACCATAGTCCTCTTGTTCAAGATCTGAGGCTTTGCTTTCGGAGTATCCCAAAAGATACCTTCATCACTTTAGATCGAAGATTTTAGATTATCTTTGCCATTGTTGTGGATGAAGCATTTACATCCAAATATTCTAAAATATGCAATATTTGGCTTTCTCCCTGTCCATATTTCATAGGGAGTCTTTGTCAGCTGTCTGTTAATGATGCATTTATTTTGAGTATAACATGCAGTTGTTTATGGCTTCACCAAAAATCTCTTTGGCAATCCAAACTTCACTAACATGGTCCTCGCAGCCTTCTTTTGAGAGTTCTGCTTCTTCTTTCTCGCTACTCCATTCTCATGCTGGAGTCCTTGCACGCAGATAATTCATGAGCAATACCATTTTCAACGCACATCGAGTGATTATCCCATTGACAAACTCAGCCTTCCTCTATCGACCTTATCTTTATAATGGTTTGACTCTTCTCATTTTGGACTCTTCTCATCACCGAGGTAACTTCTGCAGGGTTTCCTTCTTTTTTGCAGATGAAGATTGTCCATGTATATCTTGAATAATCATCCACCACCACTAAAGTGTATTTCTTTCCACTTATGCTAACTGGCTCAACTGGACCAAATAAATCCATATGCAACAGATGCAATATTCTTGTTGAAGATGGACTAGACTTCTTTTGAATGATGATTTGATCTGCTTCCCATCCGCATACATCACATACACTTTCTTTCTTATACACGGAGTCCCGTCGATCCTTCCACAAGATGACTCCTTGCAAGCTTGTTAATTGTCTTGAAATTCGATGACTCGGCTTCTTGTGCCACAACCAACTTAATTCGATGTACTCTTTGCTAGCAGACAAGTGCTTGGTGTGGCAGTCAACCAATCTACCACATACATGTTCTTTTGTCTGGATCCTTGCAACACTACTTCATTTGATTCAGTGTCTTTAATTTGGCACACTCCCATATTGAATTCAACATTATAGCCCTTGTCACAGAGTTGGCTGATGCTTAGTAGGTTGAAGTTGAGACCTTCAACATATGCAAAATCTGTGATTTCTAATCCATTTTTCCTAATGGATCCAGTGCCTCTTATTTCCCCTGGAGCTTCATTTCCTCCAAATATAACTTTTGCGCCTCTAATCTCCTTGAATTTTGACAGATTTCTTTTGTTTCCTGTCATGTGTCTGGAACAGCCACTATCCATGTACCAGTTTCCTTGGCACTCAGCTGTTCCTCGAACCTGCAATCAAGGAAATCAGCTTTTAGGTACCCATACTTGCCTGGTCCCGAGGGGTTAGTGTTGTAAGATGATCCAACCAACCTATAGCCAAATGACCTGACTCTAAGAGGCTGCCATCTATCTGCGCCATAATCATAATTCACTTTGGCAAATTTCTTGGGGGCATTAGGTTCATACAGCTGTCTCTTTTGTCTGTATGCCTGTGTGCGTGTCTTAGCAATTGCCTTCTTTGGGTAGCAGTGATATTTCTGAGTATAGTGCCTAGGTGCATTTGCGTGCTGATGATAGCTCTTTTGCCTTTGGAATGGCCTTTGCTGAGTTCTAGGCCTTTGCCATTTAGGCTTATATTTCATAGGTCTTTGTTGATATTTAACATTATTCCAATCAGCTTGGCTTGGGTAGTTTCTACCATACCCATCATATGTGTTTCTTTGATAAAACTTCTGGGGGTTTTTGGTAGCTCTGTTTATTCTTCAGAGAGTACTTTCTGTTTGGAGTTTGCTGAGGAACTCTGCTGGATTTCTTCTCAGCTGTCCTCTCAGCATTCTCAACTGGTTGTTTTCCTTTTCCTTTATATCCATGGCCAGTTAGTTTGTGATTGTGCTTTGGAGTGAATGTGGGTGCAACATTTGGTGTCTTGGATTTTTGAGATGCTTCATTACTTGAAGATCCTTTTTCCAAAATCACTCTGGGAGTTTGACTGTGTACAAAGGAATTGAATCCTATGCCAGTTTTATCTCCACACTCTTTTTGGCTCTCAATAAGGTCATCCAATGATTTAGATGCCTTTGTGAAAGATGCAATCACATTTTTGAGATCATTTTCCCTCTTTTCTATAACAGCTATCTCTGCTATTAGTTTTGGATTTTCATCTTTCAGCTTTTTGTTCTCATCAGCTAAGTGACTTAGAGTACTCAGCTTCTTAGTCAGCTGTGAGTTTTGGCTTTTGAGCTGGCTGTTTTCCTCATTTAATAGTGTGTGTGAGGATTTAATGTGCTCAAAGTCTTTCATCATTTTGCCTAATGAATCATAAAGATCGGTGGGTGATGAAGTGTGTGTGTCACAATCACTATCACTAGAATCTGAGTGAGATGAGTTAGAGTGTACCTCATCTTCTTGGTCAGGTTGATCTTGTTCTTTAGCCATTAGATAGATGAATGCTTCTTCTTTAGAATCACTTGAGTAGTCAGCTTCACTACTCTATGAATCCACTGCTTCTTTGGACTTAGCTGTCTCAGCAGTCTCTGCAACCAACATGACCCTTTTCTTTTCATGTCTTCTTTCTTTGAAGAATCTTCTTTCTTCTTCATTCCTGTATTTATTGACTACAAGATATGGACAGTCAATAGCAAAGTGTCCTGGTTGTCTACAGTTCCAACACAGGTTCTCAACTCTTTGATCAGCTCTTTCCGTTCTTGGATTATCAGCTCTCTGGTATTCAATCTTTTGATGCTCAGCTCTCTTGGGTGGCCTATCTTCCCTTGACTTGGAGGGAACTGAATGTCTCCTGGAGGATTCACCCTTATTTCTTTTATAGTTCTTGTTGAAGAACTTGTTGAATCTTTTAACCATCAAGGCAATTTCCTCCTGGTCAAAGGTTTCCTTGACTTCAGCTCTCTTCCCATCCTTAACTATAAGTGCAACTATTTTGGGTACAACTGTCTCCTCTTGATCCTTTCTTCTCAGCTCAAATTCATAAGCTTTGAGGTCTGAGAATAGCTCATGATTGGATGTTTTCGATAGGTCCATCGATTGCCTTAGAGCCATGGTCTTCATTTCCCATTCAGCTAGGAGACTCCTTAGAATCTTCATAAACATCTCCTTCTGTGTGTATTCCTTTCCAAGTGCTGAGAGCTCATTTGTAATTTCAGTGAATCTAGCATCCAACTGATCCTATCTCACCTGCAAGCATTTTAAAATTTTCAGATTTTTGAACAACAACAGATAATTTGTTTTCTTTAATTTGCTCTGATGCTTCACAAATTAAAGTTAATTTATCCCAGATTTCTTTTGTTGTTTTGCATGACTTGACTTTATTAAACATTGCTTTGTCCAGAGTCTTGTAGAGAATATCCTTGGCCACGTTGTCCAAGTTGTATCTCTTTCAATCATCATTGGTCCATTCAGTCCTTGGTTTTTAAACTAAGGCTGGTCTTGCTTTACAACAACTTCTTCTCCTTCTCACAAAATCTTCCTCCTTGCACTGCGTTCACTTTCAATATTTGCAGTGGCCCATCCTCTATCACTAGCCACATTTCGTCATGTAAAGCAGATAGATGAGCCTACATATGAATTTTCCAGTCATCAAACTCCTCAATAGTGAACATGAAAATGTGTGTCAAATTTGCTTCCATGATA
Source organism: Rehmannia glutinosa (assembly GCA_016081115.2). Classification (NCBI taxonomy): domain Eukaryota; kingdom Viridiplantae; phylum Streptophyta; class Magnoliopsida; order Lamiales; family Orobanchaceae; genus Rehmannia; species Rehmannia glutinosa. The sequence continues at coordinate 57,500 of JABTTQ020002907.1, read as the reverse complement.
ATAACTTTGCTGAATAAAAAATAGCTTTTGAAAGAACAAGTGTTAAAAGGATTTCTTTGAAAGATTGGAGATCTAGTTCAGTAACCAGTGCGAAAGGCTCAATGAATCAACCGCTCTTATATCACTTGTAGGTCCCAAGGGGTGTGAGTAAGGTTTAGAAGGGGGGTTGAATAAACCTTACAAACTTTTCGATTTTAGTCCTTTTAAAATATTACAGAGTTAAATACACAACTAAGTCCTTGGGGGACAGCTAAGTTAGTTAATCAGCAAAGTTAGCCACTCAACAGACTCGAAAGAGCTGTTGATAGAATAACTCAGCTGTTTAGACTAAACCTTAACTTGGCTGTAATGAGATTTTCAGCGGAAGACTTAACACCCTTTAGTTTGATTTAAGTTTGTTTTAACACTTGATTTTAGCACCTTGTTAATTATCAGTTGGATAGCAAATTATCAGCAGATATAAAGTGATGTGCAAAAATAAAATATTGAAATGTAAATGACACAATAATTTTTATAGAGGTTCGAAGATGGGGTAATTCTTCTACTTCTCTCTTCTCCAACTCCTGGAGGAATCCACTAAGTATTGATCAGAGTACAAAGTGGTTATCAGTCCAGATGCAAGTCTTGATCACACAGTTGACTTGCTCCTTTGGGACTCAGTCTGGAGATGCCTTGATCACTCAGCTGGCTTCTCGTCCGACTCAGCTTCTTCATAGGTCGGCTGCCTTGTTACTTCAGCTTACTTGCTCAAGCTTCTTGGATTTGATCACGAATCCCTCTAATAACTTGAGACTGGTTCGACCTTGAACCTTTCTACAATCCTCCTTGGAGAGTAGACCCCTTTTGATTCTTCAAAAGTTTCCTCTTCAACAGTTTGAAGTTGTCTTTCCTTCACAGCTTAGTGTTGGATCGATTTCCTTCGAGATTTAGGCTTGAGAATTTGCTTGAATAACTTGAGAATATATTGCAGGATACAGTTTGAATAATTGTTGGATTGTTCACGGTTCAGGTCACCTTCTCTCAATGAGATTCCTCAGCCTTTTATAGTGAACTTTCAAAAATCTGCCCGTTGAAGAAATAGGCTGATTTTTTGAAAATCATTTGTGTTTGTTGGCTTGTCTTGTTGCAGTCCTTGATGTTGACATTTCCTCATATTAAATGAACGGTCAGCTTTTCAGAATGTGACACGAGGTGTAGTGCTTCCCATTGGTTTATTCATTTTGCACGCTTCTGGGACTAAGCACTTTAAGACATGGCAGCATGGAAGTATTACTAATTTAAGTAAATTCCTTGACTTACGGCAAATGATTCTTTTCGATCGTCTTGACTTGATCACAATCCTTTATTCCCGGGTGACTTGAGTTAGCTTCCAATCAATGGATGACTCATCTGTCACTTCAAGTTTGAGACTTGGCTTCTTGAGTTGACTTGATTGACTCTTCATACAGCTGTATCCCAGCTGATACTCCTTCAGACGATTCCTTGACATCTCTTCCTTGCCACACTCAGCTGCTTCACAGCGGAGTCTTTATCCTAGTCTTCAGTTGACTTCTTGTATATCCAGGCATAGTTGACTTAACTCATCTCATACAACCCTGTCTATTACAATATAAATTACAAGGAAAATAGGGTGCCAACTTTCTAGTCTAAGTTTTACAAGGCATTTATCAAAATCTAAACAATAAATTTCCCAACAAAGGTATATATGGACTATCTTCATGTGTAAAAAGAAGGAAACACTGCAGAAATTGCCTCAGCTGATGAGAAGAGTTCAAAATGAGAAGAGTCAAACAATTATAAAGATAAGATCTGACAGGGGAACTGAGTTTGTCAATAGGATTATAACTCAGTATTGTGTTGAAATTGGTATTGCTCATGAGTTATCAGCTGCAAGGACTCCACAACAGAATGGAGTAGCTGAAAGAAAGAACATAACTCTTAAGGAAGCTGCAAGGACAATGTTAGCTGAGCTGGATTACCTAAAAGACTTTGGGCTGAAGCATAAATACAACATGCTATACTCAGAATAGATGCATAATCAAGAGGCAATTAACCAAGATTCCCTATGAGATCTGGACAGGGAGTGTAATACTCGAGCCTCTCACTACTCACTTGGTCAATATAGTCCATGCATTACATCTTGGTTATGTGTTGCTTGCATATATAATGATACTTGCATAGTTTATTTTAGTTCATATGCAAGGATTAATTTCATGATTATGAACTCTAATTCAATGTTAGTTGACAAATTCTTTGAGTAGTTAATCATAGCTACGATAAGGATATTGATGTATTAGACTATTATATATCGATAGAATACACGTGGTAACACTAGAAGCATAAGAGTTGCAAGGTTACACATGGTAAATTTGACATGAAATGTGGTGTTGAGACGTGTATCGAGGAATATATATATATACATATATATATATATTAAAATGATTAATTTAATATAAGAAAGAGAGTCAAGTATTAAGGTGATATATATGAAGTGTTTGGAGAGAGTTTGTGATAGTACAAATAAAAGAAGATAATAATGATTATAATCATAAAAATAATAATGAATAAAGTCACATAGAAAAAAAAAGAAAAAAAAAAGAAGAGAAAGGAGAGAGATATATATATATATATATATATATAATGCATACGTGTAACAATATAAGTAATGCATGTATATGTTGTGTACGTGTAGTAATGGTGTAGTTGTATATAGCAATATCTATATAATATATGCATAGTTAAAAAACATATGATAGTATAAATATTATAATATATATTTTTTTGAAATACATATTATTATATAGGAATATAATAATATGTATTATATTATTATATAGGAATATAAAATACGTGTATGTGTGTGGTGTATACAAGAAAGTTTGTTGGTTTATCTTGGGAGTAAGATATTCTTTGGATAAACATGTATATATATATATATTGTCTCCTGATACTCACTTCACCGACTTATGTTTTGAGAAATTAAAAAAGGGGTCATCATTTTATTACTCACAAACAAACACGGGCAAAACAGAGGGAAACAGGAGAAGGTTAGGGGGAAAACTTGGTACGAGGGGAAAACAAGAAAAAAGAAGGGGGAAATATAGAATGAACGACTTTCACGAAGAAAACAATAAAGGTAAATCCACCCTTCAATTACGGTTTATCTCTTCACGAATTTAAACTGATCATTTGTTATGGATTAATCATTAAAGAATATTTCATATAATGAATTTGAAACAATTTCCAAATTAAGTCAAGCGAGATTGATCGAACATGAAGAATGTTAATTTACCACACTAGAAATAATGTTGCTGAGCTAAAGAAAAGTATTCAATAATACAAACTTTATTGTTGTGGAAGACAACTCATATAGGCCTTGAATGTATTAAGGTTATGATCCTACTCTAGGGATTGCATTTATACTTAGAGAAAATAGAAGATGTGTTATATAATATTTTGAAATCTACTATATGGTACATTTAATGGATCTAGAATATTTTTTTAAAATGAAATGGGTGTATTTGGGGAGTCTCGACTAAGGCTAAATTCAATGTCATTGAGTTTAATTAGTACTTAATTATATATATATATATATATATATATATATATATATACGATTTAGTGTTGTTTTAGGGATTTAACATAATAGATTTTACTGATTTGAAATGAAGATATAAATTATTATATTTAGAAGTGGATCTGTTCGTTTGAAAATTAGAAATTGATACCTTATATTTTCAGGTTTTCTTACATGTACAATTAGGGAAGAGAGACAATTATCTAAGTAGAATATCCAAGGGAGAAAGGTAAGTGAAAATCTATCTGCAACTATGTAGGTCCCAAGAAGTGTGAGTGTAAGGTTTAGAAGAGGGGTTGAATAAATCTTACCAACTTTTCAAATTAGTCCTTTCAAATTTTCGAGTTAATGTTTCACAAATTGTCCTTGATGGATGGCTAAGTTAGTTAATCAAGAGTTAGTCACTCAACAGACTCGGATCAATTGTTGATAGAATAACTCAAATTGTTTTGACTAAAGACTTAACTCGATCATTTGTGAGTTGTTTTTTCAAGACTTAACACCCTTGAATTTGGTTAAGTTTGTTTTAGCACTCATTGATTATCAATTGGATAGCAGATTTATCAATAGATATAAAAATAAGATGCGAGAAATTAAAGTCTTTGAAATATAAATGACACAATAAGTTTTTATAGAGGTTCAAGATGGGGTAATTCTTCTACTCCTCTCCTCTCCAACTCCCGGAGGAATCCACTAAGTATTGATCAATATACGAGTGGTTAATGACCCGATACAAGTCTTGATCACACAAATGACTTGATCCTTTGGGACTCGATCCGAGATGCCTTGGTCACACACCGGCTTTTTCGTGACGACTCGACTTTTCTTCACAGGCGGTTGCCTTGCTACTACAAATAAGACTTTGCTTAAGTTCCTTGGATTTGATCACGAAGCCCTCCAACTAGCTTAAGCTTGGTTTGACCTTGAACCTTTCTACAATCCCTCGTGGAATGTAGACCCCTTGATTCTTCAAATGTTTCCTCTTCAACTGATTGAAGTTGTCTTTCCTTCACGGGTAAGTGTTGGATTGATTTCCTTCGTAATGTAGGCTTGAGGGTTAATCAATGACTTGAGAATATTTTTGGTTACATTCAAATGTTAGCTTGAATGTTCGTGGTTCAGCCTGTAACCTTCTCTCGAGTGATTCCTCACCTTTTATAGTGATCTTTCAAAAATTTGCCCGTTGAAGAGATAGGCTTATTTTTAAAAGTCACTTGTGGTCGTTGGCTTGTCTTGTTGCGATCCTTGGAAGTGCCATTTCGTCGTATGAATGATTCTTGACTTTTCGGTGTTCTCGACATAGGTGCAAAGTGCTTCCCATTTGTTTATTCCTTTTGCACGCTTCCTCGAACCGAGCACTTCAAGAAAGATAAGATGGGAGTATTACTTGTTTAAGTAATTCTCTTTATTTTTTGTGCAATGGATCTCTTTCGATTATCTCGACTTGATCGCATTTCCTTGACTTCCCAGAACTTCAAAAGTCGACTTCCAATCATTGGATGACTCTTCTCATCACTTCAACTTGAGACTTGGTTGTCTTGAGTTGACTTGATCGATACTTCACTCACCGTGCATCTCACCGCACCTTCAACGAGTTCCTTCTTCTTCTTGCCATACTCACCGCCTCAAGCAGATTCTTCCTTCTAGCCTCCGGTTGTCTTGCATGTTCAGGCATAGCTGACTTAATATCAGCTCGACCAGCCCTATCTATTACAATGCAATTTACAACAAAAATGGGGTGTCAACTTCCTATTCTTAGTTTTGCATGGCATTCATCAAAATCTACAAAATAATTTCCCAACAAACTACAATGCATGAACATAGTATTTCCTGTCTTACTAATAGTAAATGCGATTCTTGTATCTTGATAGAGGCATTATGGAAACCTTGATGTTCATATATTGCTTGGTGGATATTGGAGTGTGATGATTATTGCTTCATTGAGCATGTCATTCATTGGCAGTTGCACGTACATGCAAACATATGAGCATTGTTGAGATGAGACATGCACGACATGATTTTCTATGAAAAGAAAAGATTTTGGTTGGCCACTGCTAGTGCACCAAGGCACGAGGTCATGCTTATATGATATATTGAGCTCGTGCCATGTGAGACATCACTTCGGGTATGTGAGACATTCGGACGAGGCTCATTGATTATTAATGCCCAATGCCATGTGAGACATCACTTCGGGTATGTGAGACATTTGGACGGGGCTGATTGATTATTGATATCTAGTGCCATGTGAGACATTACTTCAGGTATGTGAGACATACAGACTAGACAACTTGATCATTAATTATATGTTGATATATTTACGGTGCATTTAGTAGGTAGGCCAAGGGCCCATCGAAAGACATTGATATTCAATAAAATTCTTTCGTACATAATCATGGATTCAAGGCATGTATATTACATTTTTCTATTGGCATGCATGATTTGCGTTTACTGGGCATTAGCTCGCGTAGTTCATGCATTGTAGGCGAGTTTGGTGATGCTTTGGATTTCATGAGCTTATCGTCAGCCGGAGTTTCTACAGGTTATTGAGGACAGTGTACATGGATGATGACCTGTTGGGCTATCTTGATGGGTCACCTTTCCCTTTTTGGTCTTGTATTATATTTTCGTTTAGGGTTGTACCCTCTTTTGAAAACTCTGATGTAAATATGTACATGTAAATATCTGGGTGATGTGGGTTATGCGCTTGATAACATGAATGTGTGTTGTGACTAATAACAGGGGTTGGCCACCTATTTTGCTTGTGAACATGGCTTGTCCTTCTCTTTTGAGCGAGTGATCTTGCTTGTTAGTTGATAAAATGTCACAGGGACTAAAAAAAGAGTTATTACACGTTTTAAATATAGTTTGTGGCCGAGTGTTACTATTTATATATTTTTCAGTAGTAGTAATAGGGATGGGCGTCACAGGGAGAGCCAAATGTTGGATATTTTAAGATAGTTGGATGTAAGTGCTTCATCCACAATAATGGCAAAGAAAACTTAAATGCTTTTGATGCTAAAGCTGATGAAGGTATCTTTTTGGGATACTCAACTGAGAGTAAAGCCTATAGTGCTAAACAAGAAGACTATGGTCATAGAAGAGTCTATCCACGTGGTGTTTGATGAGCCAAATGTAAATGGAGAAGACACTGATAAGTTAGTTGAGAAGCATAATCAGCCAACTATGCAGAAGAGTCCCTATGTTGAAGCAGATGTGAGAGCACTTAATCTTGAAGATGATGAGATAGCTGAATCTCAAAGACAGCTGGAAGGTTTGGAGTTGAATGATGATGAATAAGCTATTCAAGACAACTTAGCTGCAAGACGGCTAAACCCAACTAACCTACTCCAACCAGATGTGAGATGGCTGAGAGACTATCCACCTGAGTTAGTTATTGGAGTTGTTAGAGATGGCATAAGAACCAGATCCAGAGCTCAGCATGAAGCTATGTTAACTTGTTTTATTTCCCAAATAGAGTCAAAAGATGTGTCTCAAGCCTTGGAAGACACACATTGGATTCAGAATATGCAAGAAGAGCTGAATCAGTTTGACAAAGTATGGGAATTGGTTCAAAGGCCTACTCACACTAAGTGGGTATTCAGAAACAAGATGAATGAGGAAGGATCAATTGTTACAAAAAAAGCAAGATTGGTAACCAAATGGTATTACCAAGAGGGAGGTATAGATTTTGATGAAACCTTTGCTTCTGTTGCCAGATTGGAGGCAATAAGGATGTTTCTTGCTTATGCTGCACACAAGAACTTCACTGTATATCAAATGGATGTGAAGATTGCACTTCTGAATGGACTTTTAGAGGAAGAAGTCTATGTTGAACAACCTCCAGGTTTTGAGCAGAAAACTATTGTAGATAAGGTCTACAAGCTCAAGAAAGCATTGTATGGATTGAAACAAGCATCAAAAGCATGGTATTTCTAATTATCAATGGATTCACCAAAGGAAAAGTTGACAGAACACTTTTCAGAATTCAAGATGGAAAGAGTATATTGCTTGTTGAAATATATGTGGATGATATCATCTTTGGATCCACAAACAAAGAGCTGTGTGACAAGTTCTCAGACCTCATGCAAGGTAAGTTTGAAATGAGCATGATGGGAGAGCTGACTTTTTTCTTAGGACTTCAAGTCAAGCAATTGAAGGATGTAACCTTCATAAGGCAAACCAAGTATACCAGAGATTTAATGAAGAAATTTGGTATGGAAGAAAAGTCATGAGTGAAGATCCCTATGAACACTTCAATCAAGATAGATATGGATGCATATGGCAAAGCTATTGATCAAACTAGGTATAAAGCCCTTATTGGATCATTGCTCAATTTAACAGCAAGCATGCCAGACATCACATTTGCTGTAGGTGTATGTGCTAGATTTCAATCTGCACCAAAAGAGAGTCACATGACTGCAGCTAAGAGAATCCTAAGGTATTTGAAGGAATGCCAAGAAGTTGGCTTATGGTATCCAAAGAAAGGAGGATTCAAGCTAGTAGGCTACTCAGACTCAAACTATGCTGGATGTAGAGTGGACAGGAAGCGTACATCAGGTACTTGTCAAATCTTAGAAATAGATTGGTTTATTGGTTCAATAAGAAATAAAATTCAATAGCTACATCCACAAACCGGTGACAGTACATAGTAGTGCGGGCGTATTGTGCCCAAGTTCTCTGGATGAGACAAAGAATGAGAGACTATGATATTGAAGAAAGAGAAATTCTAATTATGTGTGATAACACTAGTCTATTGAAATTACTCGAAATCCAAGATGTGTGCACTCAAGAACAAAGCACATTGATGTCGATACCATTTAATTATAAGAGATCATGTTGAAAAGAAAGACATCACCTTGGAATACATCTCAACCGATCACGCAATTACGACATATTCACTAAGCCTTTATGTGAATCAAGATTTGAAGGGCTTAAGAATGAACTAAGACGAATTGAGTTGAATTAGGAGACTCGAAGACTCAATCGAGAGACAATTAAGAGAAAAGGAAATTAAGCAAGTTTCACATTTCGGCACCAAGTGAAACAAATAAGATGAGAAATCAACAGTATTGAGTTAGGACAATTGAGTGATCTCATGTGAAGAGAAAGCGATTTAAGTTACTTTTGGATGATAGCCGAGTTATTTATAAGCTAAGTGACAAAATGCAATTGTTTTCTCGGAGGGGAATATTTTAAAGGATTACGTCGGCGTAATTATGATGTCGAACAAAGCGCACGTTTAGCCTATGATTGGATATAGAAATGTTGATGCATTTAATGCGGGAAAATTAACGTGGTTTCAAAAGTTGAATCCTAACCGTTGATTTTTTATCAAAATTTTCAAATTCTAGAACCCATCCTTTCAAATCCCATATAAACCAAAACCTATTTTCTCTCTCCCCACTCTCGTCTTCAACAAGCAAAGGAACTTTTCTCTGTGGAAGTTATGAAACCCTAATTCCAAAACACAAGATTTTTTGTTTCATTCACTGCTTATTCTCTACGAAGATGGAAGCCTCGTATAATTTTGTGAAGATGTCCAAAAAGATCCGCTCGGGATCGAAGTCGACTTTGGAGGAATGCTAAACAGGGTGCTGATAAGGCCCTGGTGAAGAAGATTGCAGAAAAGCTTGAGAAATTCGGTCTGAAGGATTTTCTCACAATGGAGTACTCTCATACGTACTTAAAAGAAGTTGTCATGTTTTATGTCAACGCTAAGTTCATAATGATGAGATTCGCTCATCCGTCTATAGCAAGGAGATCAAGATCACTCTCACGACCTTCTTGCCGAACACTACAAACCGCCACTCTTTGAAGGGTTAAAGAAAATTACCGAGAAAGATGTGAACCTAGTTGCTGCTTAGAAGGAAATCACCAAGCCCGAGTCAGCTGCGAAGGCTATCAATATAGCTAAGAAGGCTTTGATTAAGGTCAATTATCATAAACTGATGGACATCGTGTCAAATGTATCGACATGAAGTTCGACAACTTTAATCAGTTGTCTCGAACTAAGCTGGTGGTGATGGCTGCGATTATTGAAGTAAAGAAAGTCAATCTGGCTGAGTTTGTCTTCAACCAATTATGCCGAATGTGATCAACAAGACCATCAAGGAGGATGGACTATTTGGAGGCTCACCGGAATATGGCACGTGATTGGCCATCTCATGGAGGTGAAGGGGATTGCCCTGCGACATGGAAATCCGTTTCATGTTAACAAGAAGATGTTCAAGGCTAATTTGTCTGGCGCTCAAAGGCAAACGCATGCAAGGAAAGCTAACACAAGCGACGGGTGAATCAGCTGACCCTACTCCATAAGACACAGCTGCAACTGCCCCAGCTCTCTCTCCCAAGCCCTTCCAAAATAAGAGAGTTGATGCAAAAAAGCAAAGACTCGCCCAAAGACCAAGTCGAAGAAGGCTCCTGCCCTGCCCGCAGTAGAGCCAAAAGCACACTCCCCCAAGTAGAATCGAAGCCCCGCCCCAAAGAAAGAGATCAAGAAAGACACATCTAAACCTCTCCGGTTGTGAAAAAAAAAAGCGCCATTGTCCTCGCAAGCCAGCTGCTGCGAAGAAGATAAAGATGGTGGAGCTAGAAGCCATCAAGAAGGAGCTGAAGAGGAAGAAATTCATCTTGTTAAGACCAAGAGAAAAAGACTGTATAAGAAGTCTGAATTGGAGAAAGCCGAGTCTGTCACTCATCCCGAGAGGCCTGAGAAAGAGACTACTAAAACTCAAGAAGAGCAGTCGAAAGAAAAAGATGGTGGTGATGCAACGACCATGGACAAAGAGAAGACTGCTGATGTCGATCAACAGACGGTTGAAGACCCAACTGCTCGAGAGACAGTTGTGGAAGAGTATGGAGCTGAGACAATTGAGCTTAATGAGGATAGAATTGTCCAATCCCCTCAGACGGATGCAAATGAACCTGAGGAGGAGCATGCTCCACTTGCCACCATTCAGGAGGAAGGAGATGATGATGATGTTATAATGCTATGTCCTGTGTATCCTGATGTTCAAGAGAGATTAAGGGAATGGAAAAGTTGGAAGCTAAGTTACTGGGGACAACAATTTGAGCACCCAGAGTTCATTGAAGAAGAAGAGGAGCTTTTAAGCTTCCTGGGAAACACATCTCTTCGCTCCGCCCTTGATCCAGATTTCTGTATGACTATCCTTTGCGAAATGAAGGAAGAAGAAAACAAAGAGCTTTGGAGAAGGACAAGGCTACTGAGAAAACAAAGACCTGTTTATTTACTGGTGGACCTGAATATGCAATGGAATCAGCTGACAACAGCGATCGTGACTTAGAGGAGATCGACCCTGCTGTAGCAGCAGAGAAAGCTGAATTCCAGCAGGCAGAGAATCTAAAGCCATGCACGAGCAACAACTGCAAGAGGGTCCATGAGAGTCTTCTCAAATCTCTCCCAGCTCTGAACCTATGGATGTGGTGCACAACATAGTTGTCAATATTGCTTCCACCACATCCCCATGCACTGAGAATATGGCACTCAGAAGTTTGGAAGTGGGCACCCTAACCAAGTCAACTCCTGTAGAAGGTGTTGAGACACCTACCCCCATGGCTGAAAACTCAAAGAAAACAACAACCAAGTCTCAGGTGCATAGCAACCCCACATCTCTTTACTCAGCTGGTGCGCCAGCTGGGGGGGAAGCTCTCACCACCACAGCCAGGTCGGAGGATGCTGTGGGAGACCAACCTATGAAGTTTGGAGGCGAAGGTGAGAAACAAGCTGAACAACAGAGTGAAGTTGATAAAGCTCAGACGGTTGAGACTGTCTCAGCTGAAACCTCATCTGCACTATAGGCCGATGACGATGTTGAAGCAGCTAAGGCAAAGGATGAAAACGAGGCCATGGGAGTTGAGACTCCTGGCCCTGAAAGTGCAATCCTAGGAGTTAAGCCTCCGATGGATGCCACCAAAGATCCTAAGGCAGCTGAGTCTGCTGAAGGGAGATCTGCCCAAGACCCTGCTGTGGTTGCAACTGCACACAGGGATGTCGAAGGCCCTCCATTGGTTGAGACTACTGAGGGTGTAGAAGGCTCAAAGGAGGTTGAGACTTCCTTGGGTAAAGAAGCTTTAAATGAGCCTACTCCTCATGTGGAGGTAGATGAGAAAAAAACAGACGCCCTTTGTGATTCTTAGGAACATGTTGATATTGAATTTCTGGAATTTGAAAATGAAGCTGAGTCCACCCTCGTTCATGAATCTAACAAGTACAAAACTGAGGATACTCAAGCCTCTCGGAGTAAAGCAAGTGATAAAGCCGCTCCGATGAGATTCGTATTAGTTGATGGGCCATCCCCAATGGCACCATCATGCTCCGATGACGCTGATAAGTTAGCTGAGGACCAGACTACTCATAAAAAGCCCCAGTTGATATTGATGAAGATGTTAAGATAGCTGAGGGTTAGTCAGCTGAGCAGGCTCACACAACTGCTCAAGCTCAATATCTATCAACTCGTGATCTAACACAAACTGCTCCGGATCTTGATGAAGTTGGATCACCGAGGAGGCAAGTTGAGCTGACGAAATTCAAAAAGAGAAGGAAAATGCTCCACAAGCTGAAGGTGTGGAACTACCTATTTACCCTGACGAGTTATTCGAGAATATATTTCCTTTTGAAGCATGAGTTCCCCTTGAAGCTGAATTAGTTGCGGAACAAGCCAAGTACACCATCCATGTCCCACCAGAAGAACGCAAAACTCTAGCTGATACAATAATGGTGTCTATAAGTTTTGATGCAATTTGGCCAAAGGATGAGTCCGTTTCGATAGCCGATTTCCGGAAAGCCTTTAAAGCCATCTATGGTGAGATCGAGAAAATGGAGCATGGTTTTGCATCATTAGACCAAATCTTTGGATAATCGTGATGCCAACATCACTTGAGATATTTGCGGTGTTCTAAGAATTCGAGAATGGGTTGGACAAACACCGGCTTTAAGACGAGAAACAGTTTGCTACTTTAAGTCCCTATTCATGGAATTAGTGGTCCGAGCTCCGATAATCTCCGATTCAATGAGAGGCAAATGGACCACACTATAAAGATGGAGGAGTCTCACAAGTCGGACATGGAGTTGCTCAAAAGACAAGAATGAAATTGCCAGATTGGAGATTCAAGTTCTACAAACAGAAATGAAGCTGATGGCAGCTGAGTCGAAGGCTATGCGGTCTGAGTTCCGAACAACTTACTCCAAGTCACATGATATACATGATTCAACTAATAACAGACTCGATTTCATCCTTAGTGGTATGTTCCCTGGCCTACCTCTACCTTTTGGTGATGATGCCAAAAAAGGGGAAGAGGAAGCCATGAGGGTACTGAAGGAAGAGCAAGGGAGTTATAAGGAGGAAAAAAAAGGGGAATCAAGCAAGGGGGAAAGAAGCTTTGTGAAGAAACCCCCATTGAAGATAATGCTTGCTATGACACCACTGCAAGGAGATGTAACAACTTCAATTCTCAGCAAACTACCTAAAGAGCTGACTCTGGAAGAGAAAGTTGAGTTGGTAGTCAAGGAATCAAGAAAAGCCATCGAAGCTGAGTTTGAGAAGGTAGCTAAAAAGCATTCCGAGTGTAATAAAGATATCAAAACAAGGTATGATGATCCCCCGGCAGGACTATTAAAGTATTCCCCAGCAATTAAATCCCCGAGATAAATCGCAATGCCCGATGCTGGATCTGAACCCAGACCACTAGAGGAATTTCCAACTCTAGAAGCATTAGGCTACTTCAAGAACTTGACTCTACCATAGGCATGGGACTTGTACTGGGAGAAAGGTCTCAAATTGTACAAATCAGCTGATAAGCAGCAGAGTTCCAGCAGTCACTCAGCTGGAAAGGCACCAATATAATACACTCCCAGAGGAGGATTTGAGTCAACAAGAGGAAGGGGAAGGTCTGGAAGTAGTGGAAGAGGCATAGGCAATCAACCACAGCCAAGACCAAAAGACATAAGGTACATTGATCCACACAAGAAATGGATCAATTACTGGGCTGGGTATGATCATCTTGCCAATTTAGAAGTGATGCGCAAGAATGAGGAAGCTGTGAGAAAGCATGAAGCATACAATGAAAGTGTTATGCGTGAATGGGAGGAAAGTCAGCGTATGGATGACCCTGCTGCTAAGTGTGCATATGAAAAGAAGAAGAGAGACGAAGAAGAGAAGAAGAGCAGATGATGATAAAAGGAGATCAGAAGATGAGGAGAGAAGAAGGAAGCAACCGAGGTGTTGAAGATGGCTGTAACCCCTTTATGTAAATACACAGCTGTAAGTATTTTATAAAATCTTAAAGCTCTGTTATAAATTTGTAACCTTGCTCTGATATATGTTGTTTATCAAATGTATGTATAAGCTCTGATATAGTGTATAAAGTACATTATGTAAACATTTTGTACAGGACAAGAATGCTATGATCAATAAAATCGACATATTCAAAGCATACATTCTTTATTACTGCACTGCTTGTGTTTGCTGTAATTTTTATATAAGTTTTGGCATCATCAAAAAGGGGAAAATTGTTAGAAAAATTATTATTAGATATTGATGCTACCATGTAAAACTTAGAAGAGAAGGTTGACACCTCATTTTCCTTGTATTTCTATTTTGTAATAGATAAGATCGCATGAGTTGAGTGAAGTCGATTATGTTGAAGAATGCAAGAAGTCAATCAAGATCAAGCGAAGACCCACTGTGTCAACCGAGTGTATTCAAGATGATAGACAAAGAATCGATCAAGGAGATCCAAATTTGAGAACAACTCGAGTAAAGGTTGAAGAAGTGTCGATCAAGTAAGTCGGGAGCGAAACTACCGATTGAATTGACAGTTAAGTCATTCCTAAAGGTTGGAGCAAGCTCAAGTCAAAGGGTAAAGACAACTCGTCCGAGTCAACTTGACCGATATTAATCCATTACACAAAAGTCAAAGATATTACTCGATATAGTAATAAGTCCAAGTTGCCTGTCTTAAAGTGTTTGTCCCAGAAACGTGCAAAATGAATAAACTAATGGAAAGCACTGAAGCTTGTGTCAGGACCTAAAAAGCTACAGATTCATTTAATACGAGGAAATGTCAACATCACAAGACGAAGCTCAAGAAAAGACAAGCCAACGAACTAGAAAGTGTACTATCCAAGTTTAAGAGGAAAGAAAACACACGCTGTGAAGGAAAGAATACTTCAACCAGTTAAAGAGGATAAAGTTTTAAGAACAAAAGGGGTCTACTATCCAAGTTTGAAGGAGTTGTAGTAAGGTTCAAGGTCAAACCAGAAGTTTCAAGCTCGTTGGAAGGCTGTGTGATCAATTCCAAAGGTTTGGAGGGAGCTGAAGTAGCAAGGCAACTGTCTTGTGAAGAAGCTGAGTCACGGGAGAAGCCAGCTGTGTGATCAAAGTTGTCTCTAGACTGAAGAACTACTTTGTAACCTGATCTATTACTGATTCCTATAGGAGTTCGAGAAGAGTGGATTAGAGCAATTACCCCATCCTCGAACCACTATAAAATTTACCTGTGTCATTTACTTACAACACTTTACTTTCTTTCTTACATTTATATTTGTTGTTAAGTTAAATTGCCAACCCAACTGATAATAACAAAGCTAAAAACAAATGTTAAAAACGTGCTTAAAATTAACAATGTGTTAAGTCTTTCGCTGTATAAAACCAAATAAACTAAAACGTTAAGTGTTATTTGACGCAACTAAGTTATACTATCAACACTCATTCGAAATGCATTGAGTGGGTAACTTTGTTGAAATGTTTAACCTAGTCATCCCACCAAGGACTTAACGGTTTGAGTCAACTCTATTAAAATATTTTAAAATGACTAAAATGTGAAAAGTTGGTAACGTTTATTCAACACCCCCACTCCTTCTAAACCTTATATCACACCCCTTGGAACCTACACAAGGCTAGTAGCTAAGGGATTTAAACAAAAAGAAAAAGTCGATTACTTTGACACTTATGCGCCGGTTGCTAGGATTACCTCGGTTAGAGTACTTTTTGCTTTAGTTTTTATATATAATATGCATGTACATTAAATGGGTGTAAAAAAGGCTTTTCTAAATGGTATTTAGATGAAGAGGTATACATTGAACAACCAGAAGGCTTTGTGCTTTATGGTAATGAACATAAAAGGTGTAAGCTAGTTAAGTCTTTGTATGGACTAAAATAAGCTCCTAAACAGTGGCATGGAAAATTTGAATTTGTATTACTCTCAAGTGGATTTAGGTATAATAATGCTGATAAGTGCATTTATTCTAAATTCAATGAAGAGTATTGTGTGATTATTTGCCTCTATGTAGATGGCATGCTTATTGTAAGTACTACTTTAAAAGGTGTAGTAGATACTAAGAAGGATCTTTCTGTTAGTCCAAGTGGCTACAATAATCTAGAGGGGGGTGAATAGATTATCCCGATTTTTCAGATTTTGCCCTCTTTTTCGAAAGACTCAAGCAAAGATGAAATGCTAAGTGCAGAAAGTAAATAACACACGTCAATTTATAGTAGTTCAACCCACCTAGGGATTAATCTACTACCACCCCAGTATATCCGGGATGGATTTCAAAAAGAAAAAAAGATTTTATTAATTTACCAAAAATTAATACAATACCTTGAGGATTACCACAACCCTCTTTCACCACCTTGAGGATTACCACAACCCTCTTACAACACCTTGAGGATTACCACAACCCTCTTACAACACCTTGAAGATTACCACAACCTTCAAACACCTATCACCTAGATCACCCAAGTGTATTCTTACCACAAGAATACTCACAAGGATGTCTTGTGTTGAATGATGACCAAAAATCAAGATTACAACTCAATAATGATTGAAACAATATGAGTACAAGTGTAATCAAGAATTGAAAGCCTAGACCTCAAATTTGTGAAAGTGAAAGTGCTAAAAATAATACAACAAGATATATGAAAGTGTTTGCTTTGTTTGCTCTTTTGCTTGTATGGAGTGTTGTATCTTGTTGCTTGAATGAAGCCTCTATTTATAGGAGAGGACTTGGCTTTCATTTCCGGACATTGGCTCCTCCTTGGGAGTGATTTGCTGCAAAAGAAACCATTTAAAATGATCAATATAGCTGTTAGAAATAAATCCCACAAAATAGGGAAAAGTCATGCAAAACGCAACGGATAGTTTCTTTGATAAAAAGGGTTCGACGGTCGTGAGATAAGATTGAAATTGAATTCTGCGAATTTTTACACAAGGGGACTGGAGGGTGCGGCCCGTGACTGGCACGCTCTTAGTCATTTGTGACGTTGAGTCAAGAATTTACGAAATAGAGAAGTCGAACCAAGAGGGTCGCTCCCAGTGTACCGTCGCCTTTAGGGTCGATCGGTGCCCTCACCGATCGACCACCTGGTCGACGGCGCCCTCTCTTTTTTTCTTACGTCCCATTTTTCTATTTCAAAACTCAACTCGTGCGGGTTGCCTATATGGGCGGCCGGTCGAGCTGAAACAAATGTGTTGTCCAATTTTTTATCGAAAATAAACTCCAAAAATACTCCGAAAAATAGTAAAAATATTTTAAGACGATCGGAAGTGTTTAGACAACATTTAGGGACATTGTTTTGGTTTAAAAACACATTTTAACAAAATCATCAAAATCATTGATAAAAACATTTATCTAACAAACTCCCCTTTTGATGATTACAAACCAAAATATTTTACTCGAGGGCGATTTTTGAAAACAAATAAATTTACCGGTTTTACGAGTGAACTATCCGTTTAAAACATTTCATACAAAGCTCCCCCTATTTATGAGCATATTAACAAGAGATATTTCATAAGCAAGAAGCACAAGCTATAACAAGCTTATGTAAGATGCCTATAATCATCATAGGCTAGGAAGCTCCCCCTGTCACAATACTTATAATCTTTTGCAATTGAGTCCATAATACAAGCCATGGACTAGGTATTCTTGGCTTTTGGAAGCCATAGCTTATAGCTTTTCTTGCGAGCTTTTATTAGCTTCTTTTGGCTAACGAGCCAATTTCCTGTTTCTCCCCCTTTGGAATCATCAAAAAGAATGTTAGGATGATAAAAACATCATACAATTATATCAAAGTGCGCAAAAGAGACGGTTTATCAACCATTGGGCAATTTATGCTTAAAATCCAAGGAAAATGGGAGAAATGTATCATGAAGAGTTCATACGCTCGTTTTATTTGCCAAAAACATGATCTCAATAAGTATTTAAGACTTTTGGAAGCAAGAGTATCATGTAGAAGTTGAAATATTCATTGTGACATTTCATCGAACACTTTGTGGGCGTGAAATTTAAAAGAGGTTGTATATAGCCCTTGTAAATGATTCAAGCCAAAAACAATTTATCACCAAATTACATCAAACAACATACAAAACAACATAATAGCAAAGCTCAACAAGATCATATGCAAAATATATCAAGAAATATACAAGAAAGCCATAAACTCAAGGGTTCAACCCAATTGAGCAAAGTAAGGAAAATTCTTACCATTTGATCGAAGAAGATGAGTTATGATGATGATAGACATGCTATATAAGGTCCAAGTTGTGATTTGAATCCATGAAAATCAATTTTGAGTGAAAATTGTGTGAATTTGGCAAAGGGGACGAAAAAATGGCAAAAAGAAGTGAAAATAACTAATGCTGAAGACAAAACCGTTTTAATCCAAAAATTGGCTTCAACGTCGACCGGTCGCCCTCAACCTGTTTAGCCCACTGTCTTGACATTTTTGATAAAATCCGAATTTTCAACCAAAAATCCGATTTTTCGCCCCTAAGTTTTAAAAACATGCAAAATGCAAATGTAAGCCTCATTCAATATGCATTATGCCTAACCGAGCTCGTATGGACGCAAAAGTCTCGGAAGATAACGGTTTTGTAAAAATGTCCGCTAATTGATCTTGAGATGGTACAAAAGATATCTCAATTTTTCGTTTTGAAACACAATCCCTTAGAAAATGATGTCGAATCTCAATATGTTTAGTACAGTTATGATGAACCGGGTTTTGAGCAATATTTATAGCGGATATATTATGACAAAAGATAGGTGCATTTTCAAAAGAGCATTTGTAATCCGCTAAGGTTTGTTTCATCCAAAGGAGTTGAGTACAACAAAAAGCGGCGGAAATATATTCGGCTTCGGCCGTTGAAAGAGAAACACAATTTTGTTTCTTTGAAAACCAAGAACCTAGGCAATCGCCTAAAAATTGACATGATCCGGAAGTACTTTTCCGATCATCAATATTTTCCGCATAATCCGAATCACTATAACCTTTAAGAGAAAAATTTTCATTCTTTGGATAGAATAAACCATATTGAATAGTGCCTTTTAAATATCGAAAAATCCTTTTAACGGCACTCATATGAGATTCTTTGGGATTGCTTTGAAAATGAGCACATAGGCATACATCATGAAGAATGTCCGGTCTACTAGCGGTTAAATAAAGTAAACTACCAATCATACCTCGATACTTTGATTCATCCAGAGACTTGCCTTTCTCATCTTTGTCAATTTTGACATTTGTTGCCATAGGAGTAGAGACGGTTCTTCCTTCTTCAATGCCGAACTTTTTCAAAAGTTCTTTTGTATACTTAGATTGTGAAATGTAAATACCTTCTTGGCATTGCTTAATTTGGAGTCCAAGAAAGAAGTTAAGCTCCCCCATCATACTCATCTCAAATTCACCTTGCATTAACTTAGAAAATTTCTTGCACAAAGAATCATTAGTAGCACCAAAGATAATATCATCAACATAAATTTGCACAAGTAAACAATCTTACCCTTTTTCAAAAACAAAGAGAGTTGTATCAACTTTACCTCTTATAAAACCATTTTGTAAAAGAAAAGAGCTAAGTCTATCATACCATGCACGGGGTGCTTGTTTTAAACCATACAAGGCCTTTTTAAGTTTATAAACATCATTAGGCCTAGAAATATTTTCAAACCCCAGAGGTTGTTTTACATAGACTTCTTCTTGAATAATACCATTTAAGAAAGCGGATTTAACATCCATTTGGTAAAGTTTGAAATTTTTAAAACAAGAATAGGCAAGTAAAATACGAATAGCTTCTAAACGTGCTACGGGTGCAAAAGTTTCATCATAGTCAATACCTTCTTCTTGACAATACCCTTGAGCTACTAACCTTGCCTTATTTCGAACAATGTTGCCTTGATCATCAAGTTTGTTCCGGAATACCCATTTTGTGCCAATAATAGTTTGAGATGGAGGACAAGGTACTAATTCCCATACATCATTTCTTTCAAATTGATTTAACTCCTCTTGCATCTCTAAGAACCAATCCTCATCATCAATGGCCTCCTTAGCATTCTTAGGCTCTTTTTGAGAAATAAGAGCTTTCTCGGCAAATTTTCTCCGGGTCATCACTTTGTCAAGGGGATCACCAATAATAAGGTCTTTTGGGTGATCTCCCTTAAATTTCAATGCAACGGGAAGATCCGAGGTATCACCTTTATCTTCTTGAGGACCATTTGAAGTGGACGGTTGATCATTTGATGTAGACGGTTGATCATCAACTTGAACAATTTGTTCAATAATATCATCTTCATCACTTTCATCATTAGGTATTCTTTCAACACCCGAAGCTTCATTAAATTTGACATGGATGGATTCTTCAACAACTCCACTAATCTTATTGTAAACCCGATATGCTTTGCTTTTAGTAGAATATCCCATAAATATCCCTTCATCGGCCTTAGGATCAAGCTTGTCCAATTGATCCTTGGTATTCAAAATAAAGCATTTACAACCAAATATCTTGAAATAACTAATATTTGGAGTTCTACCTTTCCAAAGCTCATATGGAGTTTTATTCATTTTAGGACGAATATAAACTCGATTAATGACATAGCAAGCGGTACTTACGGCTTCGGCCCAAAAATATTTTGGAAGTGAAAATTCATTGAGCATGGACCGACTCATCTCTTGTAATGTCCGATTTTTTCTTTCGGCTACTCCATTTTGTTGAGGTGTCCTTGGAGCCAAAAAATTATGAGCATATCCTTTGGTTTCACAAAATACTCTAAATTCACCGTCAAATTCTCCACCTCGATCGCTTCGAATAGACTTGATAGTGTCTTCCTTTTCATTCTCAATAAGTCTACACAACTTAACAAACTCATTAACGGCATCGCTTTTATTGGTAAGAAAAAGAGCCCAAGTATATCTAGAAAAATCATCGACAATAACGAAAGTGTAATGTTTTCCACTTAGACTAGCCGTACCAATATCCCCATACAAATCAAGGTGAAGCAATTGTAGGGGTTTGGTTGTGGAAATTTTATTTCTGGGCTTAAAACTACTTTTAACTAATTTGTTCTTTTGACAAGTGTCACATAAGCCAAGATTTTCAAAATTCAATTTGGGTAGTCCTTTCACATGTTGATTTTTGTAAATATTTTTCAAATTTTTGTATCCAACATGACCAAGTCGCCTATACCATAAACTAGTTAAATCATTATTGGCGACTAAACAAGAAACATTTTGACTAACCAAATCACTTGTACAAATTTTGTAAAGATTGCCTTTTCTATTTGCTTCACAAATAATTTCACCATTTTTAAGTATAAGGCATTTTTCTTTATTGAAGGAAACATTATAATTTGAATCACAAAGTTGGCTAACACTTATCAAATTAAACTTAAGCCCTTATACTAAAAGAACATTACTAAGAGAGAAAGAAGAGTTACCAATTTCTCCATTTCCAAGAATTTTTCCTTTGCCATTGCCGAACATGACCATACCCTCTTCTTGGAGCTTGATGTTGGTAAAAAGTTCTCTCCTCCCGGTCATATGGCGTGAACATCCGCTGTCCACGAGCCATTTTGAATCTTCCATTGTAGTTATAGCCCCTATTACCTACAAAAGAATTTCTTTTAGGTACCCTATTATTTTGGGGTCCATGGGAGTTAGTCTTGAGACCTTTGGGTCTCCAAACATGTCTAGAGCTATTTCTCAATTTGCAATTATTATCATAATGTCCAACTTTGCCACAATAAAAACATGTAGGAGTATTAGAATTACTAGCACGTACAAAAGTTGGACCTTGGTTAGTTTTCTTAAAAATACTTTGAAATGGCTTATAAGTTTATAACCAAGTCCCAATTTGGAATGCTCACCTCTTTGTGCATCTATAATTTTTGTGACTTTATCCGTGCTTATGTTGAAACGATGCACATCATTTTTCAAACATTCAATATCTTTTGTGAGCGATTCCTTTTCGGTTTCAAGAGAGTGAACTCTAGTAAGAGTAAGAGCATGAGCTCATGCAGAGATTCATAAGAGGTAAATAATTTTTCTTTTTCAACCTTAAGCTCCTTATGCTCCTTTTTCAAATTTTTGTATTTAACAATTAAATTTTGAAACTCAATTTGCAATTCATCAAAATCACATTGCAAGTCATCAACTATGGAGGAAGTAGAAGAATTAGAGCGTACCTCATTGTTTTCATCGTCTATGGCCATGAGACCATGTTCGGTTTCTCCTTCTTCATCGGTTGTTTCGAGTAGTTCATCCCATGTTTTGACCTCCGCATTTAGAGCCTTCTTTTTCGTAAAAGGCTTCCTTTTCTTTTGCTCATCATCATCGAGCTTTGGACAATCGGCAATGAAGTGCCCGGGTTTTCCGCATTTAAAGCAAGCATTATCTCTTGGTTTTCTTGCTTTATTTTTATTCACAAATTTTGCAAATTTTCGAACAAGTGCGGCCGTCTCCTCATCATCATCATCATCATTATCATAGTATGCATTATTAGAAGAAGAAGCAAGACCTTTAGGAATAATTTGCATACACGATTGATTTATGGATGGTTTGGAATTTTTCCTCTCCTTGAGATATACTTCATAGATGAGGAGGTTTCCAATTAGCTCGTCAAACTTGAGTGTCTCAAGATTTTGTGCCTCCGTAATTGCCGTTACTTTTTCAGACCAAGAGCCGGGAAGAGCATTCAATACCTTAGTCACCTTGTCTTCTTCGGAGATGACTTTACCGAGGGCCACAAGAGGATTGACAATATTATCAAGCCTTTCCACCATCTTAGAGATGTTTTCACCATCATGCATGTTAAAGTTTTCAAAGTCTTTAACAAGCATGGTCTTTCTTGCTTGCTTGACCTTCTTAGTCCCTTCATAGATTGTCTCCAATTTTTCCCAAACCTCATGTGCCGACCTTATTCCTCTTATGCGATTATACTCGGTAGCCGTAAGAGAACAATGCAGAATATTTAAGGCCTTACCGTTTAGAGAGAAAGCCTTTTTGTCGTTTTCATCGAACTCCTTGAAAGGTTTAGGAGTCAAGGTGCCATCCTCCGATTTCTTGGTTGGTTGATCAACTCCTTCAATGACCACATTCCAAATATCGAACCCGCACCCTTATAGAAAGCATTCCATACGGTCTTTCCAAAATGCGTAGTTGTTGGCGTCGAATAGTGGTGGCTTGTTGGTGGAGGCGCCTGTGGTGAGATGAGCATCATGTGTAGCCATGGATCTTTCCTCTTTACTCGGAACGAGCTAGCCAAAGAGTTTGGCTTTGATACCACTTGTTAAATCAAGTGGCTACAATAATCTAGAGGGGGGGTGAATAGATTATCCTGGTTTTTCAGATTTTGCCATCTTTTTCGAAAGACTCAAGCAAAGATGAAATGCTAAGTGCGGAAAGTAAATAGCACACATCGATTTATAGTAGTTCAACCCACCTAGGGCCTAATCTACTACCACCCCAGTATATCCGGGATGGATTTCAAAAAGAAAAAAGATTTTATTAATTTACCAAAAATTAATACAACACCTTGAGGATTACCACAACCCTCTTTCACCACCTTGAGGATTACCACAACTCTCTTACAACACCTTGAGGATTACCACAACCCTCTTACAACACCTTGAAGATTACCACAACCTTCAAACACCTATCACCTAGATCACCCAAGTGTATTCTTACCACAAGAATACTCACGAGGATGTCTTGTGTTGAATGATGACCAAAAATCAAGATTACAACTCAATAATGATTGAAACAATATGAGTACAAGTGTAATCAAGAATTGAAAGCCTAGACCTCAAATTTGTGCAAGTGAAAGTGCTAAGGCTAATACAACAAGATATATGAAAGTGTTTGCTTTGTTTGCTCTTTTCTTGTATGGAGTGTTGTATCTTGTTGCTTGAATGAAGCCTCTATTTATAGGAGAGGACTTGGCTTTCATTTCCAGACATTAGCTCCTCCTTGGGGAGTGATTTGATACAAAAGAAACCATTTAAAATGATCAATATAGCTGTTAGAAATCAATCCCACAAAATAGGAAAAGTCATGCCTAAAACGCAGCGGATAGTTTCTTTGATAAAAAGGGTTCGACCGGTCAGTGAGAGATAAGATTGAAATTGAATTCTGCGAATTTTTACACAGGGGGGACCGGTCGGAGGGTGCGACCGGTCGCCCTTAGTCATGACCGGTTGGAGTCAAGAATTTATGAAACAGAGAAGTCCCAACCAAGAGGGTCGCTCTCGTGTCACGGTCGCCCGGTCGACCACACTGGTCGACCTCGCTCTCTCTTTTTTTCTTACGTCCCATTTTTTGTTTCAAAACTCAACTCAGTGCGGTTGCCCTATAGGGCGGCCCGGTCGAGCTGAAACAAATGTGTTGTCAATTTTTTATCGAAAATAAACTCCAAAAATACTCAGAAAAATAGTAAAAATATTTTAAGACGATCGGAAGTGTTTAGACAACATTTAGGGACATTGTTTTGGTTTAAAAACACATTTTAACAAAATCGAACAAAATCATCAAAATCATTGATAAAAACATTTATCTAACACTTCCTTCTAAGTTCAAGATGAAGGATCTTGCTGAAGTTGATACAATCTTAGGTATTAAAGTTAAGAAACATAGTGGGAGTTTTGCTCTTTCACTTTATGTTGGTAAAATCTTAAAGAAGTATCAACATTTGAATGTGAAATAATAGTACTCCTTTTGATCCTAACTTTAAATTGTATGAAAATACTGTCAATCCAATAGCTCAGCTCGAGTATGCTAGTGTAATTGGAAGTCTGATGTATGCAATGAGTTGCACAAGACCATATATTTCATATTTTGTTTGTAGACTTGCCAAATATACTAAAAAATCTGATAGGGATCATTGGAAAGTTGTGACAAGAGTTCTTGGATATCTTAAAAGTACTAAAGATTTAGGACTCTACTATAATAACTTTCAAAATGTACCAGAAGGTTATTCTGACGCTAGTTGGATTACTAGCATAAGTGATCAAAAGCCTACTAGTGGTTGGGTATTTATGCTTGGTGGTGGTGTAGTTTTTTGGGCTTCAAAGAAACAAACAATAATTACACATTCCACCATGGAAGCTGAATTTATTATTTTATCTTCAGCTTGTAAGGAGGCATAATGACTTAGAGATTTATTGTTTGATGTAGATTTGTGGCGTCATCCAATGCCACCAACAACTTTATATTGTGATAGTGAGGCTACTATGTCTAGAGCATTGAATAAAGTATACAATGGTAAATCTAGACATATAAGTCGAAGACATGCATTTATTAGATAAATGCGTAATTTGGTGGATCCATTGACCAAACCTTTAGCTAGGGATTTGGTGAATTCGACAACATCAGGAATGGGATTAAAACCGTTGATCTACAATCACTAGTGATGGTAACCCAACCTTCTTCTAGTACTACCCCTAGACTGAAAGGTTTAAAAGGGAAAAACAAGTTGTTAAGTGATTGTGAGCACCTAAGTAAAGTGTATACCATTACAAGTATAAGGTGCATATTTTGTTACTCTTAAGTGAGGAGGATGAGAGTTAACTCTTAATGAAATTATTTCGTAGTGTTTCATTTATGTTTAATTAAATAAAACTTGAATTAATTTCCACCAATATGATCATAAGAAGTGGTGTCGTTTCTAGAAAAATATTTGGGTGATCTTTTGTACATGATCATGAACTAGGATGAGCACATGGCCGGTAATAGTGCTAAAAATATTTGTGAATAAAAGAATGCAATTGATGGTTCATGTGTGAAATATTTCTAATCTACTTTGAGTGATGGTTTAAGCAACCTAGTCATCAATGGCTTAATTTAGATTTGTGAACTATTACACTAAATAAAAGTTTAAAATGAAAGTTACTTTTCTTATGCATGATGTCTAAATATTAGTTTGAAAATATATTACAAACTAAGTGAGAGAATATTACAAATTAGTTTCTAATATATTAAAATGAAGACATCATTATTATGCAAAGTCACAACTAGATTTATGCCATGGATTCCCACTGATTGCAACTTATCAAATTAAGTGGGTGCTTAGTGGATGGATGTGTTATTTGCAAATTGGAGTTTCAAATACAATTCAAAAGTTACATTCTTTGGTGAAGAGATTGATGACTTTTAAGCCAATCACATCCTTTGGTGAAGTGATGCAATTCCATTTGATGTATCTTAGCTACTAACGACAATTGGCCTAATTAATTTGCATATATATATATATATATATATATAGGGATTGGTTCAAATGAGACCAATCCCTTTAGGTTAGTCCATGAGACCAATTATAAACCCTTGATTTAAATATTTTAATGGTTGAGATCATTTTTCTTATTTTTGGAATGTAAGGGTAATATTGTATTTTCATCTACATCAGTTATATGAAAAAAGAACGTTACTTCCTATTTTTTAGGAAAATACAATCTTTCCATTCCCTCCTACCTGATTTTTAGGAGGCAAAAAGCCCACTCTCTAAACTAGTCACGCCTTTTCAATTCAATTTGTGTATTTGGTATCTTCTCAGAATCAACTCTCTCAAGAAACCGTCCCTGTTGAACGAAATCTTGCAGCATTCTCAAATTTCCGTCTTCTTCTCCATTATAGTAAGTTCTCTGCAATTTTTTTGACCGACCTATCTTCATTCTCGTGCTCCCTGTTGCGCCCGCCCAAGTCGTTCGGTGTTTGGACGCTGTGTCTTCGTAGAGACGAACTAGGGTTTTGGGTTCGGTTCGTTTCTTGATTTTTCTCAGGTATTTCCAGATTTTACTTACATGTTGTTAGTATTTTGTCTTTTGAAGGCATTATTGTTCTTGTGTTTGTGCCCTTTTCGTTGGATTGAGCTTTTTTGTAAATAAGGAAAAAAATTTGTAGTGTTCAATTAAATATACAAGATTAGGAGGGATATAAACAAGTATGTGTGTTAACTTTTCATATAAGTATCTGTAGTTTTTTGAGTTGGGTTTTATAGTGTATTCCAAGTTTACTGAGATAAGTTGTGTTTAAAAAAATTCGTTTGCTATCTTTGGAAAAAAGTAGTTGGTATTTGGAACATTGTCCTACGACTAATATCAAGATGTGATATACTAAGTGTACATATATGTCATGCTAAATATACAATTTGTAGTGGTATGTGAACCGGAAGATGATTGCGATTATATATACCAAGTAAACACATATGCAATGTTAAACAAACTTAATCTAGTGGTTTCTAAACATTGAATGGTGTAAATTTGTGATATGAATTGTTTGTATTACTTATACAAATTTGTTATACTAAATACACAAGTTAATATGGAATGTCAACGAGAATGTGTTATTAATTTTTATATATGAATCGTGTGCTTATTTTGTGTTGGGGGTTTTGTTGTATTCCAACTGTCATGTTATACCTGGTTGGTTTTTTTTTACATGGGGATGTTGACAATTTCCAATTATACCTTTTATGCTAAGTTAAATATACAATTTTGAATTGAAACATGCTAATGCATATGACATATGAGTTGGTGTTATTTTTTTACACGGGATCTTTTGTGTTAAAAAATGTCAAGTGAAGAAGAGGAGAGAAGTTGGCGGTGGTGAGAAGGAGAGTTCAAGATGAAGCGACCTAAAAAGAGGCAAAGGATCGATCAGGACTACCCTGGAACTCAAATAAGAGCGAAACCCAAGGTTATTGTAGATGCTCTCCATGCCCTTAAACCTGAACAGAAGTCTGCAGTCATTGAGATGGGATTTGGTAGTTTATTTTCTTTAAAAATTGATGATTTTAATAAGAAGCTTACATACTGGCTGGTTGAAAACTTCCATGCACTAAGTAGCGAATTGGTTTTCGAGGATGGTAGGCGTATTCATCTCGATAGGGAAGATGTTGGTAGGTTACTGGGGTTCCCCGACGGTGACATTGTTATTGAGAAGAAGAAAAAATCCAGAAAATGTGCGTTGTACGAAGAGTGGAAAACAATGTTTCCAAATTTCCATAAGGTGACAAAGAAAGCGATTTGGCTTTTAGGATGATGCAGGTGCGTAGATGGGGACTGGTTTCGTAGACATTTTGTTACGCTCGTTGACGATTGTACTTATTGGGAATTTACTGAGTGGATATATCAATCCACTTATTCTCAATTGCCTTGACGATGTTTCAAAAATAAGAGAGTTCAATTGGTGGGATTATACCTTGAACACCCTTCTATCCAAAAGACTCAAATGGGGCGAGACGAACAAGTATGAGTTCAATGGGCCTGTTACATTGTTAACGGTAATTTCATCATGTATTTGCATTTTTGCATTTTTAAAATCTATCGTGTTGGCACATTTACAATTTTGTCTATGTTTTGCGGGTGTTTTACTTGGACAGGGTCGAGTGTACTAGGCGAGATGTGTGCGGGACATTACCGGCATTTGCTTCATGGACGATGGAAAAGGTTAAGAAAAGAATTCGTAAAGAGTTCCTACGGTGGATTTGGGCGGGGATATGTGGAGGCTCCATATGTTGGTGCGGTTTCATTGCAACCTCGGTTGGAGGGATTGTCATCGACCAAGGGAAACGATCATTTATTCCCTGGGTCTTCGTCGGCGGGTGGTGGTGGGCAGTATATAAATAAACTTGCATCAATAAGTTCATTGTTATTTTTGGGGCAAATTAACGTGTACATTCTACTTTTGTATGTACAATTAGCACACACTTGTTGTGTAATTAGTGTTTGTATACTTTGAAAAAAACATTATTTGAATGTTTGTATGGATAGCTCAGTATGTTTGTTTACATTGGTTACATAGTTGTGTAGGTAAATTTTTTACTAAGTATTTTATTAGTTTTTGGATGTTGAATTTTTGGATGTTGTATGGATAGTTCACTTTTGTTGTATACATTGACTACTTATGTTGTGTATATATTTCTTTGTGTATCAGGTTGTAGTTCATAGCCCAGGTTTTGTATATTTATTTGACACATGTTGTATATTTAGTTGACACATGTTGTATATTTAGTTTTTAGATGTTGCATACCTATTATTACGTATGTTGTTGTAGTATACTTCTTGTATATTTAGTTCACAATTGTTGTATATTATTCCATAATTTCATTTTGTTATGTTGTATGCTTATTGTTGTATACTTTTGTCTATGCATAGATCACATTTGTTGTATATGTATTTATGTGTACCATTTTGTAATTCATAAGACAGATTAATCGTATATTTAGTTGACTAATGTTGTATACCTATTTTCCAGATGTTGTACACTTTTTGTAGTATTTATTATTCAATTTATTTTAACAAGGCCTTATATAAAATAGCAATATTTGTTCACCCATTTTGATTAGTTTTACTTGTATTTCGGCAGGGATACATTGCGAAGATTAAGTCAAGGATTGCTTGTCTTGCTTCCGATGTTGTGGAAATAATATCCTTGATACGGGACGCCCGTCCGAGGTGATCGAGGTCCCCAATTTTCCGAGATTGGAGTGCTTTGCGAAAAATTTGATATGTCATAAGACGGGTCATGAGGGCACACGCGGCGGAGATGACGTTGTTGAGGCGAGAGTCGCAGGCCAAGCTTTTTGGAGCAACCACGAAAATATTGCTCTGCTAGAGAAGATGGAAGCGACTATATGTAAGCGGACGAGTTTGAGAAATGGAGTGGTGATAAGCCTGACCAGCCAAGTTTTAGTCTTGGTTTGACACGAGAACCCACCAGCGATAAATTGGACTTGGTTGTCGAGACCGCCGATTTTATGAGAAGGATGTGGTCATGGGTCTAGTGGACGAGCGGTGCGGGAAGAAAGCGGCCCGATGATTTGGAATTAGACAATGTTGGGGTATTTTTTTTCCACATTTTACATGCATGTTTATTTTTGATGTTTTGTTGTATATATTTTTTACTATAGTTTATTTTGTTTTTTTAGGAACGGAGTAATAAGAACGCCGATGATGGTTTGGATGTGGGTTTGGCTGGGAAAGAGATACCAAAAAAAAATAGCGAGAAGATGCTGGTTTATCGACGAAATGAACCGCGAAATAAAAAGAAAACTGAGACGTTGACGTCCCCGTTCGTTGAGAGACGGGTTGATGTGTTGTCCAAGTTAACCGAAAGCAAAAAAAACATGATTGTGAAGTGGTTGTTTGAGAACCCTAAGGCGGTGAAAAGTAATTTTTATATTTTATGATAAAATATACTATAAATTTTTTTATAATGGCTGATTATTATTTTTTCTTGGACATTATCCTGCAGGGACGAGGCAATCTTCAAGGCTGGCGACATGATCATAACAAGGGAGGACTTTGTGACTATGCGCCCTGGAAGTTACCCGAGCATATCAGCGATTGATGTATGGACGAAGATTTTGAACGCTAAAGAGTTGTTAAGGAGCAAGAGCTCGCCTTTATAGATTTTTGCTACCACATATTCAACGGTACTTGTATTTTTTAATTTCATTAAATTTCAATGCATGAAATCAGAAAATATTTTGCACGTGCATGATTATATGTTTTTGGTAGTTTTCTCAATTTTTGTTTGATTGGTTGTGTGTTTAGTAAGTTGAAATTGTGTAATTTGATATGTCGAGTTAGTTGACCTAATTTTCTGGGTGTTTTTAGTTAGGCGGTATGTTTTTTTAGATGGGAAAAAATGCACGTTTAAGTCTTGTGATGTTGTTTATTTAGTTCATTTTTTTGTATACTTAGGAATGACTAATTGTATAGTTGGTCCATAGTTTTGGTTACTTAGTTTAGTGGATTTGTTTAGTTTTATTACGAAATGTATAGTTAATTAAATATGATTGTCGACTTCAATTCACGGATCTGCTTGTTTTATTTGTGTATCTAATTGTTTTGATAGAATATTGAATTTGTTTAAATAGCTCAGCCGCTTTGTAATTACAGGAATGGCTAATATCATATCTATTTTTCAGTGTGTTTGTTTATGTAACTCAGCGGATTTGTTTAGTTATTGACATTGAAATGTATATTTAGTTAACTAGTTTTGTTTTACGTATTTGATGGATGTGTATGTTTTGCCACATTTCATGCAGCTTTTTTCCATTGTTACAAGTTCAGAGGTAACTGATGATAGTAGATCCTTTGATTTATTTTGTCAAAGTCTTGACGCTGAGATTGGTGATGCCAACCCAAAGAAGTTGCAGGCGTATGAGATGGTATAATTTTTTTTTACTTTCATTTAAAATCATTAACAGTTATTCTGTATTGTTTTTATGTCTTGTGTTTTTTATGATAGTATGTTAGATTTTTACAATGATTTTTTTTTTGTTTTATACAGTTTTTCTTTCCAATATGTAAGAGTGAACACCTCTTTGTTATTGTGTTCGACATGAAGAGGAGTTGTATGCAAATATTGGATAATTCTTCGATTGGAGGAAGCAAGTGCGACAAGTATGAAGACGTGCTTAAAGTTGGTGAGTTTTGTATTTTTGGTATTCATTGTATTGTTAGCTCATATAGTTGTTTATTTGTTGTTAAGTTGACTGAATAACTTTGATTTTTTAATTGTCTAGTTAGTTTGAGGTTTTTGTGTGTGTAGTCCGGTGGAGTTGTGTAACTTGGATAGTTATGTATTTTGTATACTTAGCTCATATAGTTGTTTATTTTTTATCATGTTGACCTGAATAACTTTGAATTTTTAAAATGTTTAGTTAGTTTATAGTTTGTGTGTGTGTAGTCGGTGGAGTTGTGTAAATTAGATAGTTTGAATGCCTTATTATCCATTTTAATTTATTACATGCATTAAACATCCTGTCTTCTTATTCATCGGGGGCGTTTTTCGCCCGATCTTGATGAGCGAGAGGTTGTGAGCATATGGGACGGGAGAAATTGCTTCGCTTAGCCCATCAAGAATTTCTATGCCATGGAGAGATGCCAAAAACAAGGTTGATCATGCGGAATCTTTGCAATGCGGCATATGGAAACGCATACATGGGGGAGTCCGAGAGGATGGTCACCTGGGCTCTGAGAAGGGCAATGTTAGTCTTATGTGTACTTTTCGTTCCAAGTACACTCTTGCTATTTTCTTAGACGACATGAACGAGTTAAGGGACAAGAATGCGGAATGCAAGAAGCATTGGGTGCAAGAAAGGCGACGTAGTAGTTTTAGTGCATTGGAAATAGTAGTGGTGATTGTGGTGACATTTTAGTTGTTCATGTTTAGGCTGGTTTTGGTAGTTGTTTGGTCTTTTTGAGTTCGTACACATTTCAAGGTTTTTAGCACTTGTTTATTTTTGCGATCGAATATTGCTTGAGAATTGTTTGACCCTGGATAATGTTTCCTTTTATATTTTAGCCGAATAGCTAATGCATTGGATGTGTTTAATTGCTTATATTGAATTGTGCTTGTTAGTAGTGTATGTTGTTTAGATTCCTTTGCATGTCGTTAAGTTGTACTTTTAATTAGGTAATTTGAATTATATACTTAGTTTAGGTAGGTTTTTTTGTTGGAAATATAAACATGGTTTATGATTTTTGTACAGTCTGTAGGTGCCATGTATTAATAGGTATGTAGAATTGTTTTTGAAATCAATATATTTGTTTAATTAAATCAAATTTGAATTGTACATGTACATATGTATGTAATTTTCTACAATCGACTTTTTTTAGTTAGCAAAGTTTTAGTTGTTTTTTTTGGCCATTGGAATTGTGTATTTTATATAATGTACTCGTGTAAATAGGCTTAATATGTATCGTTTGACATTTATTATTATTTGTTTATACGGACAAATTTAGTTGTATTTTTGGTAATTGAAATTGTATACTTAGTTAAATTAATTGTTGTTAGCTTTGTTCAATTAAGTTTTTTTTTGTCATTGGAAATGTGTATGTTATTTCGATTGAAATGTATATTGTATAATAGACTTTTGCTTAAGTAGATAAGTACACTTGTATGTTTTGGTAATTGTGTTTGTATAGGTAGTAAAATTGTGTTTCGATCCAAAAGTTATGCAAAATGTATACATGAATGCAAAAATCAATTCCAAAAGAATTAAACAGGTAACAAATTGTTCTTACATATAGTATAAAACCATACTAACATATTATTCATCCAAAACTTTGTTTAAATAAAAAACATAACACTATGGTGTGGTGTTGCGTTTTGGACATGTCCTCTTGTTATGTGTCCCGATCTCACCACAAGTTCCACACTTTCTTTTGAGTTTTGTGCTTGCTTTGATGGCTTTCTCTCTCGGCTTAGAATTCTACTCCGCACATTACTTCCGCTCCCTTTGTTTTTCGCTTGTTTCGGTGGCAATACTAAAATATCAAGATTTGAGGTTGAGCCACAATAGGTTTCCATCACCGATTGTTTGCCTCCCATAGATGGTGCTTGCGGGTGATCTTTTAACAATTTGACCTTTTCTTCTCGACCAAGACGTGATAAATTCGATAATTTGTCAATATTTCCTTGGGCTAGGCAATGCAATGTTGTGAAAATCGACCAAAGGTTGTTTAGTGTTACCGCCGCTTCGTCTCCTCCGCGAATGATAAATCTGCCGATTTTTGTGTGTGGTGTGATTGATGCGGACTTCATCCATCGTCGTGCCAAAAACTCCCTAGGAATCTCTCCGGATAGTCCTTTAGGACCACAAAAGCATGACAACACATGTAGGTCCCAAGGGGTGTAAGTGTAAGGTTTAGAAGGGGGTTGAATAAACCTTACCAAATTTTCGATTTAGTCCTTTTAAATCTACGAGTTGATTCTACACACACGTGTGTCCTTGATGGACGATCGAATTAGTCACTCAAGAGAGTTAATCTCTCAACAGACTCAAATGAGCCGTTGATGGAGTAACTCGATTGTTGGCTATAATTTGACTCAACTATGGTTTTATTTTCAGCGGAAGACTTAACACCCTTAAGTTTGATTAAGCAAGATTTTAGAGCTTGATTTAGTACTTATAATTATCAAGTGGATAGCAAATTTATCGTGAGATATAAGCGATTAAAAGTGCGAGAATTTAAATCTTTGAAATGTAAATGACACGATAAAGTTTTTATAGAGGTTCGAAGATGGGGTAATTCTTCTACTCCTCTCTTCTCCAACTCTGGAGGAATCCACTAAGTAATGATCGAGTTTACAAAGTGGTAACAGTCCGGATACAAGTCTTGATCACAACAAAATGACTTGATCCTTAGGGACTCGATCACCGAGACGCCTTGATCACTCACCGGCTTCTCGTGCGACTCGGCTTCTTCTTCATCAAGCTGCCTTGTTACTACTGACTCACTTGCTCAAGCTCTTTGGATTTGATCACGAAGACCTCCAAAAGCTTAAGACTTGGTTCAACCTTGAACCTTTCTACAATCCTTCCGGAATGTAGACCCCTTGTTTTCAAAAGTTTCCTCTTCAACTGATTGAAGTTCTCTTTCCTTCACAGGTGAGTGTTGGATTGATGTACTTCGTAATGTAGGCTTGAGGATTGAGAATGTTTCGATTTTTCGATGTGCTTGTATATCTCGCGTGTGTGTCATCTTTTTTTTTTTTTTTTTTTACAAACAATCTCCTCGGCCTTTTATAGTGAACTTTCAAAAATTTGCCCGTTGAAGAGATAGGCTTATTTTTTAAAGTCACTTTGCGATCGTTGGCTTGCGTTCTTGGAATTGCCGTTTCCTCGTATGAATTGTTCTTTCACCTTTTCAGAGTCGACACGGTGTAGTGCTTCCCATTGGTTCATTCCTTTTGCACGCTTAAGGGTGAGCACTCCAAGAAATGTGGTATGGAGATATTACTTGTTTAAGTAAATCTCTTGATTTACGTACAACGGTTCTTTTCTGATTATCTTGACTTGATTGCATTTCCTTGCTTTCCCCAGGTGACTTAGAGTCGACTTCCAATCGTGGATGACTCTTCTGTCACTTCAACTTGAGACTTGGCTTTTCTTGGTGACTTGGTGATGCTCCACTCAGTGCATCTCACCGCTTCTTCTTGATGAGAGTTCCGTCTACTCTTCTTTGCCATACTCGGTTGTCTCGCACGAGTCTTCCTTCCAGATCTTGATTGTCTTCTTGCATGTTAGGGCGTAGTGACTTAACTCGGCTTTGGCCAGCTCTATTTATTACAATGCATTTTACAACAAGAATTGGGGTGCCAACTTTCTATTCTAAGTTTTACATGGCATTCATCAAAATCTAAACAATAAAATTCCTAACAATTTCCCCCTTTTTGATGATGCCAAAACTTAAACCATACAAAGATATCTCGACTCACATAATGGTTTTGTGAAGATGTCAGCTAGTTGTTTATCCGTTGAGATATATTCCAATATAATGTCCTTCTTTTCAACATGATCTCTTATGAAGTGATATCTGACATCAATATGTTTTGTTCTTGAGTGCAACACAGGATTTTGAGTGATTGCAATTGCACTTGTGTTATCACACATGATTGGAATTTCTTTTTCTTCAACTTCATAGTCTCTCATTCTTTGTCTCATCCATAGGATTTGGGCACAACAAATGCCCACCGCTGCTATGTATTCTGCCTCAAATTTGTAGAGGTGGCTATTGAGTTTTGCTTCTTGCTAAACTAGGAAATTAGTCTGTTTCCTAGCATTTGACATGTGCCGAAGTGCTCTTCCTGTCCACTCTGCATCCAAAGATAGTCGGTCGAATCAATAGCCAATTAGCTTGAATCCGCCTTCCTTTGGATACCATAGGCCTACTTCTTGGCTTCCTTTCAAGTATCTCAATATTCTCTTAGTGCATTGTCATATAACTCTCTTTTGGAGCAGATTGAAATCTTGCACATACACCTACAAAGAAAGGTGATGTCCGGCCCGCTAGCCGTGAGATAGAGCAATGATCCATAAGTGCTCAGATCTTGTTTGATCTACTGTGCTTGCCATCTGCATCCATGTCCATTTTGGTGATGTGTTCATTGGTATTTTTACGAAGACTTCTCCTCCATACCAAACTTCTTCATTAAATCTCTCTGGTATATTTTGTTTGACTTATGAAGGTTCCATCCTTCACTTGTTTTCACTTGAAGTCCAAGGAAGAATGTCGGCTCTCCCATCATGCTCATTTCAAACTTACTTTGCATGAGGTTTGAAAATTTTTCACACACTCTCTTTGTTAGTGGATCCAAAAATGATGTCATCCACATATTTTGAACAAGCGTATACTCTTCTTGTCTTGAATTAAAAAAGTGTTCTATCTACTTTTCCTTTTGTGAATCCATTTTCGATTAGGAATTGTGACAGGTGTCATACCATGCTGCGGTGCTGTTTCAATCCATACAGGGGGCTTTCTTGAGTTTGTATACCTTATCTCCAAGAGTCTTCTCTCAAATCCTGGAGGTTGTTCAACATATACTTCTTCTTCCAATAAACCATTTAGGAATGCACTTTTTACATCCATTTGATATACAATGAAATTCTTATGAGCTGCATAGGCAAGAAACATCCTTATAGCTTCCAATCTTGCTACGGGGGCAAATGTTTCATCAAAATCTATCCCTTCTTCTTGGCAATATCCTTTGGCTACTAGTCTTGCTTTGTTTTTACCACAGCCTTCCTCGTTCATCTTATTTACGAACACCCATTTGGTTCCAATAACATTTTGATGTATGGGTCTTTGCACTAATTCCCATACTTTATTTCTCTCAAACTGATTGACTCTTCTTGCATAGCTTGAATCCAATGTGTGTCATTCAATGCTTGTGACACATCTTTTGGCTCTATTTGTGAGATGAAGCATGTGAACATAGCTTCTTGTTGAGTTCTGGATCTTGTTTTGACACCTTCTCTTATATCTCCAATGACAAGTTCGGTGGATGGTCTCTCACCATCTTACATCGAGTTGGAGTAAGTTAGCCGGATTCAGTCGACTTGCAGCTTTGTGTTGGTGTGGTCGACTTTCTCGTTATCACTTAGCCGCAAATTTTCCAATGTTTTTGAGATTGACTATCTCATCTTCTTCCTCAATTGATGATTCCAAATTGACTTGACAAAGATGGACTCTTCGTATGATTGGATGATTCAAACTTATCAAATTTGACTCTTCAATGTCTTCTCCATTTATATTTGGCTCATCGAATACTACATGAATGGATTCCTCTGTAACCATAGTTCTTTTGTTGAGTATTACAGTGAGGCTTTGCTTTCACCAGTATCTAAGAAGATACCCTCATCCTTTAGCATCAAAAGCCTTTAGGTTGTCTTTGCCATTGTTGTGGATGAAGCATTTACATCCAAATATTCTCAAATATGCAACACTTGGTTTTCTTCCGATCCGGATCTCATAGGAGTCTTTGTCACCGTCTATTTATCATACATCTGTTTTGGGTGTAGCAAGTCGTGTTGATTGCTTCACCCAAAATCTTTTTGTAACCCCGTGCTTGACTAACATGGTCTTCTTTGCTTCTTTGAGGTTCTATTCCTTCTTTCGCAACTCCATTCTCTGTGTGGAGTCCTTGTCACGATAGTTCATGACCAATACCATTCTCAATACAAGATCTTGAGTTATTATTCTATTGACAAACTCGGTTCCTCTATCCGATCTTATTTTGATAATGGTTTGACTCTTCTCATTTTGAATCCTCTTCATCATTGTGGTAGTTTTTGTAGAGTTTCTTTCTTCTTGCACATGAATATTGTCCATGTATATCTTGAGTAGTCATCTACTACCACCAAGGTGTATTTCTTTCCACTTATGCTTTGGCTTGGTTCCATTTGGGCCAAATAGATCCATATGAAGTAGATGCAATATTCTTGTTGAGGATGGGCATGTCTTTTCTTTGAATGATGACTTGATTTGCTTTCCTTCCGACATGCATCACATATACTCTCCTTCTTGTATCTCGAGTCCGAAGTCCTTCTACAAGATGACTTCTTGCCAGCTTTGTTAATTGTTTTGAAATTCGGGTGACTCGACTTTTTGTGCCACGACCACTTGATTCAAATTTGTACTCTTTGCTAGTAGACAAGTCTTTGGGTGTTGCGGTTGACCAATCCGCTACATACATATTTTTCTGTCTACATCCTTGCAAAGACCACTTCATTTGATTCAATTTCTTTGATTTGGCATATACCCATGTTGAATCCAACATTGTAGCCCTTGTCACGCAGGTGACCGATACTCGATAAGTTGAAGTTGAGTCCTTCAACATATGCAACATCTGTGATTTCTAATCCATTTCTCTTGATGGATCCAATGCCTCTTATTTCACCAGAGCTTCATTTCCCCAAATATGACTTTTGCTCCTTTGACTTCCTTTGAATTTTGACAGATTTTCTTATTTCTCATGTGTCCGGAATGACCACTATCCATGTACCAGTTCCTTGGCACTCAAATTGTTCCTTGAACTGCAATCAAGAAATTAAGTTTTAGGTACCCATGCTTATGCAGG
Organism: Rehmannia glutinosa; assembly: GCA_016081115.2. Lineage (NCBI taxonomy): Eukaryota > Viridiplantae > Streptophyta > Magnoliopsida > Lamiales > Orobanchaceae > Rehmannia > Rehmannia glutinosa. The sequence goes on along the minus strand of JABTTQ020002907.1, from coordinate 19,277 downwards.
TCCTGAGGGGTTAGAATTGTAAGATGATCCAACCAACCTATAGCCAAATGATTTGACTCTAAGAGGTTGCCATCTATCGATGCCATAATCATAATTAATCCTGGCAAATTGCTTGGGGATTCTGGTTCATACAACTGTCTCTTTTGTCTCGTATGCCTGCATATGTGTTTTAGCAATTGCCTTCCTTGGGTAATTGTGGTGTCTTTGAGTGTAGTGCCTAGGTGCATATGTGTCTTTGATGAAAGCTCTTATGCTTTTGGAATGGCCTTTCTTTGAGTTCTAGGCCTTTGTCATCCGGGCTTATATTCCATAAGTCTCTTGATAGTTCACATTATTCCAATCGGCTTGGCTTGGATATTTTCTACCATCCCCATCATATGTATTTCTTTTATGGGTTTTAAGGGATTTTTGGTAGCTCTGCTTCTTCTTTACTGAGTATTTTACTGTTTGGAGTTTTTGAGGACTCATTGAACCTCTTCTCACCGTGTCCTTTCAAAGACACTCAACTGGCTGTTTTCCTTTTCCTTTGTAACCAAGGCCGGTTTGCTTAGTATTGTGCTTTGGAGTGAGTGTGTGTGCAACATTTAGAGTTTTGGATTTTTCTGAATCTTCATGACTTGAAGATCCTTTTTCCAAAATTACTCTTGAGGTTTGACATGGCACGGAGAGGAATTAAATCCTAAGCTGTCTTGTCTCCACATTCTCTTTGACTCATAATAAGATCATCCAATGATTTAGATGCCTTAGTGAATGAGGCAATAACATTCTTGAGGTCATTCTCCTCTTTTCTATAGCAAAGAATTTCTGCTACTAATTTAGCATTTTCAAATTTTAAACTTTCATTCTCAACACTATTTGACTTAGAGTTCTCGGCTCCTTAGTCGACTTTGAGTTTTGACTTTTAGTGAGTAGGCTGTTTTCCTCATTCAATAGTGTGTGTGAGGATTTAATGTGTTCAAAATCTTTCATCATTTTGCTTAATGAATCATAAAGATCGGTGGGTGATGAAGAGTTTGTGTCACGATCACTATCACTAGTGTGCGAGTTTGTTGAGTTAGATTGTACCTCATCTTCTTGATCTTGTTCTTTGGCCATCAAGCGGATCGGGGCTTCTTCTTCGAGTCACTTGAGTAGTCGGCTTCATTGCTCTCTCAATCACTGTCTCCTTGACTTGGCTGTTTAGTGATCTCTGCACCATCATTGCCTTTTTCTTTCTTTTCTTGTCTTCTTTCTTTGAAGACCTTTCTTTCTTCTTCATTCCTGTACTTGTTGACTTCCAGGATATGAGCGTCAATAACATAGTGACCTGGTTGTCTGATTCAAAGATAGATATTCCGCCTTTTGATCGACTCTTTCCATTCTTGAGTTATCACCTTTGATACTCAACTTTTTGATGATCATTCTCTTGGTTGCCTTGTCTTCCCTTGATTTGGAGGGAGCCGAGTGTCTTTCGGAAGATTCACCCTTTCCTCTCTTGTAGTTCTTGTTAAAGAACTTGTTAAATCTTTTAACCATCAAAGGCTATTTCTTCGGGTCAATTGCCTCTTTGACCTCGACTCTCTTCCCATCTTTGACAATTAGAGCAAATTGTTTTGGGTACAAAATTGCTCTCTTCCTCGGTCTTTCCTTCTCCTCAAATTCGTAGGCTTTGAGATCCGAGAATAGCTCATGGTTGGATGTTTTTGATAGGTCCATGGAGTCTCTCCGATGCCATGACCTTCATTTCCCATTCACCGAAGACTTTTTAGGATCTTCATACACATTTCCTTCTGTGTATATTCCTTTCCAAGTGTAGACAGCTCATTTGTGATTTCGTAAACCGAGCGTCTAGTTGATCCAGGTTCTCTCCGAGATCATTTTGAAGTTTTCAAATTTTTGTACCGCCACTGATAATTTGTTTTCTTTGATTTGCTCGAGCCTTCACAAATCAATGTCACTTATCCCATTTCTTTAGCCGTTTTGCATGATTTGACTTTGTTGAACATGGCTTTGTCCAGGTTTTGTAGAGGATGTCCTTGGCTACATTGTCCAGGTTGTATCTTTTTTTCTGTCATCATTTGTCCACTCGGTTCTTGGTTTTTCAACCATGATGGTGCAGGGAGCAACATCTTCTTCTCCTTCAACCGCGAACTCTTCGTGCTGGTTGTTTCACCTTTAATATTTGCAGAGGCCCATCTTCTATCACTATCCACATCTCATCATGTAATCTTTGATAGATGAGCCTCGCATCGAATTTTCCAATCATCAAATTCTTCAATAGTGAACATAGGGATGCGTGTCAAATTTGCTTCCATGATAATGACTTTTAATAAAAAGAGTTTTGAAGGTTTAAGTACTAAAGCGGACTTTGAAAAGTTTGGAGATCTAGTTCAAGAACCGGTCGGAGGGTTCAATGAACCAACCGCTCGATACCACTTGTAGGTCCCAAGGGGTGTAAGTGTAAGGTTTAGAAGGGGGTTGAATAAACCTTACCAAATTTTCGATTTAGTCCTTTTAAATCTCTGAGTTGATTCTACACAAATTTGTGTCCTTGATGGACGGTCGAATTAGTCACTCAAAGTAGAGTTAATCTCTCAACAGACTCAAATTTGTTGATGGAGTAACTCAATTGTTGGCTATAATTTGACTCAACCGTGGTTTTATTTTATTGGAAGACTTAACACCCTTAAGTTTGATTAAGCAAGATTTTAGAGCTTGATTTAGTACTTATAAATTATCAAGTGGATAGCAAATTTATCGTGAGATATAAGCGATTAAAAGTGCGAGAATTTAAATCTTTGAAATGTAAATGACACGATAAAGTTTTTATAGAGGTTCGAAGATGGGGTAATTCTTCTACTCCTCTCTTCTCCAACTCCTGAGAATCCACTAAGTAATGATCGGTTTACAAAGTGGTAGCAGTCCGGATACAAGTCTTGATCACAACGGCCGACTTGATCCTTAGGGACTCGATCCGGAGACGCCTTGATCACTCAAAGCCAACTTCTCGTGCGACTCGGCTTTCTTCACAGGCGTTTGCGCTTTGTTACTCTGACTCACTTGCTCAAGCTCTTTGGATTTGATCACGAAGCCCTCCAAAAGCTTAAGACTTGGTTCAACCTTGAACCTTTCTACAATCCTTCCTGGAATGTAGACCCCTTGTTTTCAAAAGTTTCCTCTTCAACTGATTGAAGTTCTCTTTCCTTCACAGGTGAGTGTTGGATTGATGTACTTCGTAATGTAGGCGAGGATTGAGAATGTTTGATTTTTTCGATGTGTTTGTATATCTCGCGTGTGTGTCATCTTTTTTTTTTTCAAACAATCTCCTCACCTTTTATAGTGAACTTTCAAAAATTTGCCCGTTGAAGAGATAGGCTTATTTTTAAAGTCACTTTGCGATCGTTGGCTTGCGAGTTCTTGGAATTGCCGTTTCCTCGTATGAATTGTTCTTTCACCTTTTGGAGTTCGACACGGTGTAGTGCTTCCCATTGGTTCATTCCTTTTGCACGCTTAGGGACTGAGCACTCCAAGAAAGGTGGTATGGAGATATTACTTGTTTAAGTAAATCTCTTGATTTACTCAATAAACGGTTCTTTTCTGATTATCTTGACTTGACCGCATTTCCTTGCTTTCCCCAGGTGACTTAGAGTCGACTTCCAATCATGGATGACTCTTCCATCACTTCAACTTGAGACTTGGCTTTTCTTGGTGACTTGACCGATGCTCCACTCACCGCATCTCACCGCTTCTTGATAGAGTTCCCGTCTACTCTTCTTTGCCATACTCGGTTGTCTCGCAGCCAGACTCTTCCTTCCAGTCTTGATTTGTCTTCTTGCATGTTAGGCGTGGTGACTTAACTCGCCTTGGCCACTCTATTTATTACAATGCATTTTACAACAAGAATTGGGGTGCCAACTTTCTATTCTAAGTTTTACATGGCATTCATCAAAATCTAAACAATAAAATTCCTAACAACACGATGGGCTTTGTTTGTTCAAGTTTTTGCAAATTTGCATTTTATCAATGTTTCCGTCTTATATTTTATGACAAAGACAAATATACTATCTGTTTTGTCTTTAATTTTGTAGGAACACCGGGTGGCATCATCAATTATCTCTGTAATTGTGCAATCATAGACGGATGCTTCAATTTCTGTGCTAACTTCTGCAAATACCTTGTGTGTATACACTGAAGATGCGTGCTTCTCTATGGCTAATCGTGTCTTGCACTCTGGAAAAGATGTTTGGCATGCGTGGTCTAATTTATCGGTTACGTGGCGCTGGGACTCCATTGCGCTTTGAAAGTGCATGAAAAACTCTACCAAATTCGAACCAGATTGGTAAAATTTCCAAACCAAATTGTTGGTGCTCTCGATCGTGATGTAGTTTTGAGCAAACCACTCATTGGCACATCACAAAATATCGGGTATCCAACTCTTTCTAAGCTCATAAATATGCACGAACCATGTATGTGATGATAGACCAAAGTCGGCCATAATATCACCATTGACTCTCAAAATCCGTTGTTGAAATTTTGGTGTCCCACATGATTGAATTCAGGCGATTTCAAATTGTTATCCTTGGATAAGTGTGACCCACCTTAATGTTTACTTTTTCCATTATATGCCACATGCACAACCCAGAATTCTTTGTTTTGAACACGTTTAATGGCATTCTTCATTGCGGATCTTGGTGCATCACTATATAGTAAGGTTCACGACCAACAACTTCTAGAACTTTCGAACAACCAAGTATATGATTCTTCGTCCTCCTTAAGTATAAGACCAGCTCCAAACGTGACACATCGTTGATGGTTATCTACTCCCGTAAATGGAGCAAAAACCATTTTGTACCGCACACCATAAGTATTCAATTTTAAGTTAATAAATAATCGAGCACACTTTGTACAAAATATACAGAACACATAGCTAAGTGTACAATGGTAGGCCAATATTTATACGAGATCCCATCAACTAAGTAAACATGATATATTTACGAAAACTTCTAAAAGTCTCGCAACTAAATTCACCAAGTATACATATATTATCAACTAAGTATACATGTTATTTGCAAATTTCATCAAGGGTACAACTTTAATCGGATAAGTATACATATCCTTTCAAGTAAGTGTACATGTCACCGCATAAATATGAAGTTAACCACAATGTTTTACTGTTAGTATTGTATGTAGCATCAAATGAAAGCACATCTCCAAATGTGGCGTAGTTCCTATGGATTTTTGGTGCGCCCAAAAATAGACGTGTCGATTGTTCATCCTCGTCCACTGCGTATTCGAAAGCCATGCCTTGATTTATCTCTTTTGCTTAAATAATTTATCTATCACCAATTGTGCATCCGCACCGCATATATAGGCTTTCAAGTCGCGTTTGAAGTTTTAAAATCAATCTTGATTACCGACGTGTGAAAATCCGCCAACCATCTCCTTGAACAATTCGTGTTGTTTTGAACTCCCTATATTAGCCTTTGTGCAATTCATTATAAATTCTTTGGTGACCAAAGTTCAGATTTACATTAACTTTTAGGAATTGCTTGAATGTATCGATTGCCATTGGGTGAGTGTGGGTTCTTCAAAACTTCGTATTTTATATGCTCCACCTATGGTGTATTCGAATATACAGCGTGCATTGCATCCAACACGGTTTGAAGTCCTCTTTCGTGAACCATGTGGCGGGCTGTTATCGGCTTCATCCATATTCTCCATAGGTATGTTGTTTTTTGTGTGCTTGAAGCCTTCTCTATTGCAAAGAACATAATGCACACGAATTACTTCGTTCTTGAACCGCTTTGTCGTGCTCCTTCTGATGTCGAATCCGCTAATTGCTCCGTAATCTTTGTAAAATTTTATACCGGTTTCCAATGTAGCGAAATGCATGCCTACTCGTGGAATCTTTTCTTGTTCTACTTCGGTATCAATATTTAGTTGAGCCTGGTGAGATTTCGAGTCGTTGACGTCCATTGAAATCGTTTGTTGGTTCTGCTACATTTTACATTAAAACAAGGCGTAGCATTATTAAAACAAAATCAATGTATTATTTATACAATATGCAACCATATACATACATATTGTTATTATTCTCAGAGGAATTTATATCCAATATAACAAAATGAAATTATCGACTATTATTACAATACATACAAGTTTATATTAAAAACACACAACAATAATGATAATGTATACAAGTTAAATTTGTTAGACATACACGCAAAAAATTGACAACATATACGTAATCTCTAAACTAGTTGTAAATATTTAATAATTGAATATTCAAATACAATATTTATACAATAAAAATACACTAACATTGTTCACTACATTAAAAACTAACAAGGAATATACAATGCATAGACAATTCCAAAATTTATGAACCTGCGAAACATGTATACAATGTTTGACACTATATATACATATATTCTATACTAAACATACATATTACATACCCAAACATACAAATGCTTCCATTATCCATTTATACGGTTTATGACACTAAATATACATCTGTTGTGTACTAACAATACATATTAAATACACAAACATACAATTGTTTCGACTATTCGTTCTGTTTTGTTACAGTGATTCCTCCTAAATTTTTCTGCAACAATATCTTAAGTAATTACCTTGAGAACAGTCACCAATCGCGTTGGATGGAAGTTCTTCTGCCATTATTCAATCGTTTTGATGTAATTGATGACAACCTTGTCAATTAGCGAAATATATGATATGTTTTTCTGTATGCAAACGTATATTGTATAATTTTCGAGGTTTAAGAATTGATGTCAATGGTGGTAGAGATTGATGTGGTGAAGAAGAATGGGTTGGCGATGGGTGGAATGTGGATTAGCATCGATTATGGGGCGTGATCAATTGAAGATCACATTCTAATTTTCAAATGGTTACCATGTTTATCTCGACAATTTCCCATTTTACCCCGATATGTTTAGTTTGTTATGTAAAGTTGTATAGATTCTTTTAAATCACGGGCGTTGATTTACTTTTTAATGGTCCGGATTTGGTCTCATGGACTTACCTAGGGGTGGTCTCACAGGATCCTCCCTATATATATATATATATATATACATATGTGATCAATTGCCTATTTATACTAACTTTGGTGCATTCTTTTTCTTGTTGAAACAATCCGAAACTTGTTATTTGGTTGTTTCATTTTGTCTATTGTTTCCTAGAAGTAATTTGCCACAAATCCAGTTAGCAAGTAGTGAAGGCAAATAACACTTTAAGGAAATTGTCTAACACGCCTTAGACTTGTTTTATTTCGTTCAATTGTTGCTTTACAGAAAGATCTTTCGCTTCCCTCCAATTTCTATTTTTTGTTTGGTTCATACTCAATAATAATAGTTTCAACAGGGTTGAGTTAGGCTAGCTCGATTTTAGTCGGGCTGCAAAAAATGCATAGCCTAGTTCAATCCATGTGTATATTTTGTACACGTAAAATATTGGGTCGGGTCAAAAGTCGAGCTAACCCGGGAGTTTGAATCAAAAAAAATTCAGAAAAAAAAACTATAAAAAAATTAACATCATTTTTTGCTTTCAGATCTTACTGTATCATAAAATAATTATATCTTTATTAAATATATAAATTTTTCAGAAAATTAATTCATGGTAAAATAAAAGGTTGATGTATTTTACATGGATCTGACGATATTTCCTATAAATATTAATTTTTATTTGGAATATGTATTTTATACAAATTTGTATGATATCAAATTACCATTATATATTTATATTTATGCATCTGTTGGATTTCATGTGGATCTGATGAAATACTGCATATGTCCATATAGAAAGTATGGATTGAGATTTCATGTTCCACTTTTCTATTATATTTCCTACTCAATTGCATCGGATGAATAACATTTGTAAAAGATGATGATGCCTTAATTGTACATGTGTCTTTAATCCAATATATGGAATAGAGAGTGGAACATGAAAAGTGAAATAGAAGATTTCATCCCAGAAAGTACATCACCGGGCCAATCATGTGGCCAAAATTGACATAAATGACCCACTTTTTGAGATAATGCCAGTCTTTTACGCTTCTCGGTACTATTTTGCCCAAATCTACTCTCCCGCCATTTTTTTACACAAATTTACGCTCCCGCCAAAATTTTCGGACTTTTTTACGCTTTGTTTTAAGATTGTTTCGACATATTTCAAACATGTTTCTTTCAATAAAATTTCAGTGAAAAAAATAAATTTTGCTCCCATTAAATAATCCATTTTATACTCGAAGTCTTATAAAAATCAAGAAATACACATAAAATAACACATATAAAAACCAAACGAATTAAAAATATTAGAAATAACATGAATAAAAAACACAATTCAAGTTTTGATCCAATGCCTGAAAATATAAAAACATGGAAACAATATAGAAACAAACCAGAAATAATATAGAAAACACCATATGAGCAAAAAGAGATAAAAATAGGTAAAAATTGTATGTAAACATCGAAAACTACATGGAAACAACAAAGAAACATCGGAACAACGTTAGAAACAATATGGAAACAACCCAGAAACAATATAAAAAATATTAAAAACACCACATGAATAAAAAGAGCTTAAAAATAGGTAAAAATTGTATTTACACATTGAACACTACATGGAAACAACAAAAAAAATTATTACAACAACATTAAAAAGATTCTAGAACAACACCGAAACAATAGAAACAATGTACAAAATAATACATGACACGAAAAACAGTATACAAAATATGTAAAAGTTGTTTTGAAACATCGAAACAACAAAAAAACAAATTTAAACAATATCGAAACAACATATATAACATATAAATCAATACAAGAACAAAAAAATAAAAAAGTAAAAATAATAAAAAACATATGCAGAAGCGTAAAACTGAAAAAAAGTATGTACAAAAGGAAAAAAAAATTGGTACAAAAGTGATAGGAGTGTATTTTGTGGTATATATGTTTACAAAAAAAGAGGGTATTTTATGTAATTTTCCTATTTTTGTATGTTCTCGCTTTAAGTGGTCAGGGGTCAGAGTCCTCCGAGATCAAGGGCGGAGGGAAGGGGGGCCACTCTCCCCCCCCCCCCCTCCCATTTTTTGTAAAAGAATAAATTATTGAAAAAAATTAAATATAATTTATATGATTTTCTTATTCGACCCATCATGTTTTCGTGTATCGGTCACCCCAAATTTATTCCTGGTTCCGCTCTTGCCCCAGATACGATGTTGGAATAATTAAAAATGAGGAATTTAAGCGGCAGTGTGGGAGGCTGGATCTCGGTAGGAACCTGCGGTTGGATAGCTGGGAGTCCAGCATGGAGCATGTCTTGCAGTTTACTTATGGGCAGTTTCTGAGGGGACGGGCTATTTTCCCGATGACTAGTCATGTGTAAGTGGGCCGTGGCTATTTCCCCTATGACTAGTTATGTGTAAACATGAAACACTGATATTAAAAAAAAAAAACACGTATACGCATGGAACCTCGTTATTAATAAAAAAGTATATCACCGGATGATATTTTCTCTTTCTAAATAGTGTTTTCATCGAATGATCTTTTATCTGCAATTTCATTGTACCAATTATCGTTACTTTTTATAAAAAATATCATATCAATTACCAGTCTTGGTAACGAGTATTTCGAGCAGCATAACCTAAAATGCAACAAAGTTTGAAATTAATAGGAAAACGCCTAGAAAGGGGTAACTTACCCACAGTAGAAAAGACGTGTGTGAAAATGAGAATTAAGTATAGCTTACAGTATTTGATCAAAAAAAGTATAGCTTACAGACTTGCAGTACGAGTTATTATAAAGAACTTAATTTAAAACATGTATAAATTATATCTCCTTTGACCCCTCTCTCACATGGCTACACCAGAAGCTTAATAAACACGAAGAAATTAATGGGAAACACTCTGCAAACACTTCCCCCAATCCCCCAAGAAGAACCAACACCACAACAACAACAACGACCATCGGATTCGGGAGACGAAAATCAAGAATTCACCTGCGAAATCTGCATCGAGCCGACGTCATATTTGGACAAGAAATTCAGAAACAGTGACAAATGTTCCCACCCTTTCTGCACCGACTGCATGATCAAGTACATCCGCGTGAAGCTCGAAGACGACAACGTAGGCCACATCAAATGCCCCGCTTTCAACTGCGATCGCACGCTCGACCCACACGCGTGCGCCTCACTCGTTGGGGAATCGCTCTTTGTGCGGTGGTGCGATGTGCAGTGTGAGGATGCGATTATGGGTTTGGATAAATGTTACTGTCCGTATAGTGACTGTAACGTGCTGATTGTGAACGAGTGTGGGGGGATTGTGAGGAAATCAAGTTGTCCGAAATGTAAGAGATGGCTTTGTTTTGAGTGTAAGAGGGTGTGGCATGCTGGGTTTGGGTGTGAGGAGAGTGGGGAACTGAGGGATAGGAACGACGTCGCTTTTGGGAGGCTGGTGGAGCAGAGGAAGTGGATGAGGTGTCCGCGGTGTAGGCATTTCGTCGAACTGGTGGCGGGCTGTCAAACTGTGAAATGCAGGTTATTTCATTTTTGCTCTGTGTTTGTGATTTTTCAGTGTTTCTTTCTTCATGTCTGACTTTTGGGTTTAATGCGTTTGTAAATGATCCTTCGTTGGTTTTTGCGATTTAAGTGTTGGTTTTGTTATGTTTTCTGCTCTTTTCAACCTTTTGTCTTTTTTTCGGAGGGATATGTTTTTTGGTCAATTATATTAATTATGATGTTTGGATTAACTAAGAAAAAAAAAACATAGATGTTTGGAAGAAAAAAAAAACTACCTTGATGTTTGATTTAGTGTTACCTACAACAGGTGATTGGAATATTTTTACAAATATAAGGGATGTTCGAAATGTTTTTCTTGCGAAGTATTGTTACAAATGGGGTATGTTCAAAAACGGCCTTATTTCAAGTTTGAGTTACAACTATGGCCATCCTTATTAAAAGGATTCAAATATGCACTGAAGTTCCCATTATACCCTTTATAACAAATAAGAAATTAAATGATTAAATTCGTTCAGTTTCACTGAGAATAAGAATACTTTCAAGTTCTGTAACCTGTTTCATTCGTGGCATTGTTACACCTACTTAGATCCAGTCTCCATACGGAGGTTTTAAAAAGATCATGTCAGGTTTCCAGCCTATAAACTTAACAGGTCACATAATTAAAAGATGTTCGATTCTATGTTATCGATTCCAAACTAAGGTTTACGGTGAAAATGGAAATAGTCCATTACGACCATATCGGGCCCAACATGCTTCCGTAAATTAATAAATCCCTTAAAATTCATACCTCTTTTGGCCAAAAGACCAGGGTTAAATGGTTCGCAAGGCCACCCGGTCGGAAGATTATCGCCCCGGATCGTTTGACAAATAGCTCCTCACTGTTCAACCTCACCCTCGGGGAAGATGATCGCAAGTTATCCGACTCCTTTAAATCAAGCTTTCAGCCACAAAATTTGGTTCGTTTCCTACTCCAAGGCGTAAAAGTAATTCTTCAAAGGGGATTGATCAATAGTACATTATGAACACATGTTGAACAAATAGCCTTTATTTTATTAAGAACTTAAAGAAAAATTTATTACATCGTAATCTCCTTTTGGGAGGAGAAAACATGTTTAGCCTCTCATAAAGGCTATCACACTCTTGTACATAAAATTAAAAACTAAACTCTAAACGAAAACACTCTCTGAAATTCTAAACACTCAATATTACGAGAAATTTTATTGTAGAAGACTTAGGAGAATTTTCGATGTCCTCGACCTCCTTCAAACTCGGTTTAAATAGATGTAAGTCCGGTTTCAATTTCGGACTTCAACCCCCTTGTTGAGATGTAAAACGTCCATCTTACATCATACTCTTGAATTATTGCTTGCTTCCACTTGCGGCCAATTAGTTGGCTTTTCCTTTCTTCTTCATGGGTGGCCCCATCTCTTGCAGTATCCGAAGTTCTTTATGCAAACTTCCAAATCCTGCGACTTCGTCCTTTGTCTTGTAATACGTTGGGCGGCATCTTTCATGGACCCATTTTTCGTCTTTTTCTAAGTGGGTTGTTACATGCATGCGAGTCACATGTCTCCAATAGCTTTGTTGGGGAATCTACTTTTTGGTGGTCCCGAAAACTTTGGATATTTCTGTGACTTTTCTTCTCCGTCGTAGTCTTCTCCGATCGACTTTTGGCGGAATCCTTTGCCAAATTCCTGGTTCCTTCCGGTTTTGACATTCGGACAGACCCTAAGTTCCCAATGGCCGATATGAGCCATGTTACAATATTTCCGGCGAGTTTCTTTCTCCCCGTGACTTATTTTCCCATAGAAGATTTCTTTTCTTTTTCGAATGGATCTTCTGCGAACTATAGTTTTTCTGTCATGGTATTCAACGAAATGACCCGTTCACCGGTCCGTAGAACTTGAGCGGAAACTTGACTTTGTCCATCTCTGTGAGACAAACCCACAATCCCCATGCCCTTCTTGTAGTGATCGATCTTGATGAAGGTCATGGCCAATTATACTTCTTACGAACTTGCCTCCTTGATATTTCCGAAGGCTCTTTCATCCCCGGTCTTGGCTTTAATGTAATGGAAGGCTTCATGTCCACCTTTTTCTCGACGACGGGCTCGATCATTTGCACTTATGAAATACGACTCAATGTATCCCCTCGTCTTAGGTTGTCATTGTTGGACGGATCACTCGTAAACGACTTCGGATCCACTTCGGTAATTTTGTGATCTCCCGGGAATCTGGTGAAGTAGTATAGACGAGGCCAAAGCCCCAAACTCGTACCACCTCTTTACTTCTTGAGGGCTGAATTTGGTAGCATCCAAACCCTTGGATATTTTCGAAACATCAATCTTTGTTTTTTCGGAGATATCCCATGCACAGTAATTAGTTTCTCCCAATTTGCCTGGTATTCTGCCAAGAAAGAAGAAACTTTAATCTCGTTAATATCAACCTTAGAAGTGCCCATCATAGGCTAAGATTGATCTTTTAAGTCGCCCTTACCCCGGACGTCTTTGGGTTGATGTGATAACTCGGGATTTGACTCGAGTGTCGGTTTTTCCTTGGGCCAACATTTACGCGACTTAGGACTTGTGCTAGGTGAGTCTTGGAATCCTCTGCTACGGGTTGGGGAGCCTGCGCTCTAAACGCTCCGTTTGCTTATTAGCGGCCGGAGGAGTGGCCGCCCCGAAATGCCGTTCTCAACGAGAGTGAGACCGGACACATGCTCGTATACGATCGGTTACTTTGTCCCGATCATTCCTTTGTAATTTCCGGCCAAATCGGCATTGATGACCGGGTATCAAATTCTCGGAGTAGCATTTCAAGCCGTCTCCAAGATGTCTTGATGCGGTGAGGATGGAATCGACCTTCAATTCCTCCATCTCTTGTTAGAAAATGCAAGAATATTTTCATGAGATTTTATAATGACAATATCATAATCATAATATTGGCATTCGACTTTATCTAAGTATTCTAGCTTTTTTACGGTTTTGATTCAATTTTGTTTTTTTAAAAAAGCTTTAACACTTGAATTATCAATTTTAAGATAAACTTTTTAGCGGTAAAAATAAAGGCCATTTTTTAAAAGCCTTTACATTTGCAAAGAATTCTTTCGTTGATATGCCACCGAAGTCGATTCAGCGGTGTGAATAAACCACTGCAATATCTGCATGGCACTTCTCCATTTGGTGTAGCTTTTGTAAGTACAGCGCCCACCAATAATCACCGGCATCGTATAAAGAACCGATTCATCTTCATCTGTGGAATTGCAAGTTTCGGAAGATTTTTGCAAACCTCCTTAAGTTGCTTGATTCCTTCTTGATGTTCATTCTCCCATTTGAATCTTGCATCTTTTTTAAGCAATGGGCTAAACACCTTGTAATGTGCTAGATTGTTTATGAACATTCCAAAAAAATTGACAACTCCAAGAAAACTCAAGTTCTTGTCTTTCAATGTATCTCCGAAATCCTGTATCTTTTCTACAATATGACTTTGTAGGATTATTCCAGATTCGTCGATCTCAATTCCTAGGAATTCAATCTGTCTTGTTGCAATTACTGTCTTCTTCTCCGAAAGCACTAATCCTTCCTTGTAACAAACATCTGAAAATATTTCCAAATGTTTGAGATGTTCCTTCATGTTTTTTGATGCGATTAAAATGTCATCAATATACACGAACATGAAACTGAAATAATCTTTGAAGAGATTATCCATCTTTCTTTGATATATCTGGGGTGCATTAGCCAATCCCATAGGCATCGCATTCCAAATATAGTGTCCTTGTGGTGTAGAGAAAGCTGTGAACTTCTTGCTTTCTTCATCCATCTTAATCTGGTAAAATCCAGATTTACAATCGAACTTAGAGAATATCTTGGCGCCTTTAATACAGTTAACCAGATGTTCTCTGCTTGGGATATAGTATCCATCGAACTCCAAAATGTTATTAATTCCCTTGTAATTAATAACAAGTCTTAACTTTCCTCTTTTGATTTCTCCATGGTTTTACGACTAAACCAACGGGTCATTTGTATGGAGAAACTCCTGGTGAAATTAACTTAAGGTCAAGATGTTCCTAAGTATCTTACTCGCATATCCTCACGATCCTCTGATTCATAAGGATTGGTTTGAATCTTACGAACTCGTACTCCTTTCCTGGCTTAACCTTCAGGATGCTTTGAGCTCGTTCTTGTCCCACCATGCCAAAGGATCTTCATTATAATTCCTTTGGATCTTCTTCTTGATATCCTCGAGTGTTATTTGTTCCTCAATGGTCACATCACTCTCTGTGGATTCTCCATAAGACTCATCCATAATTCTGCAATGACTTACGGGTAACTCGTTCTTCACTTGTACTAATGAATACAAGTTGTTATCCCATATTTTTGATCCTTCGGATGGAACCAAATTGTCTATAGGATAATAAAGCTTCACCAAATTTCCTTCGATCCGCCATTTTTGGATTGCGGTTTGGCTTCATCACCACGCTTTTGCGAAAATTAATAGGCATTTTTACGTAAAATGCTTCCCATGATCTCACGGACAATAATCTTATGATCACATAAGGTTGTGAAAATAAGTCTTCTCGTCTCGTTCTCTTGTGTGTTTAATCGCTTGAATGTTTGTAGGAAATTGTTTCCTAGCAAAATATCTGCACATGTATCATGAAAATAGATTGGTGGCGTCTTTACTTTGTACCATGGGGTCTTGCCTACCTCAGATCATTATTTACGCTTGTTTAATTCCCTGTTAAGGATAAGAATCCTTTTAGAGAAATCTCTTCTGCGATAGGCTGGTAAATCTTCTCCAATTTCTTTAGGAAAAACATCCGGCTTTGCAGTACATATTCCGGCACTGAATCAATATAGGCGGCGAAATACTTCGGCCTTGTATTCAGCATATAACATTCCAATAGAAATGTATATGGAGAATGGACTAATGGTCATCGATTCTCAGATCTTTTATTAGCCACTGTGAACTCCATTCCATCTTGTAATCTTTCCCAAGGCTTATGCTCTCAAGAAATTCAATTCCAGGTATTAATTGTTCTGGATCTTTCCTGCAACTCTGTGATAGTAAGCTCAATTTCTCCTATCTTCAGGCTTCCTTGATACCTTCCAACGATTGGTTGTTGGAGATAATATAGAACATCACAAGGAAAAATATTATCCTTTTGAGTGATGTCGAATATTACTTCAACCTCTCGCCATCATACGGACATTTTCAGCTCTCCTGCTGTTTTAAAAACATCGAGGATGCGTTTGGTAACTGTACTTGGTCTCCTTTCTTCCCAACGGCTGCTACTCACCATTCTGTCTTGCTGGAAAGACATCATCACAAAGGCTCAACTCGAGACTCAGACTTTTGTTGAAGACTGGTTGATCTTGAATTATCATATCAATCTCCTTAATAGTTGGAGATTAATGATTTCTGTAACACCACCCTGCAAAGTCCTCAAAGATTCTTGGGACTTCAATAAATTCCTTTCTCAAGAATACTTGGAATGATGAGTATTCGAGAGAGCATAGGAAATCTTGTATGTGATCGAGTAAGGCCTATTTCCTTCTTTCATCAAATCGACTCTTTTGAAATCTTGATGAAGGGTTAGGACTCTACAAGTCTCGATCTCCCAAATTGTATGCAATTCTAGGATAGACATTAAATGCCAATTTTCTGCATACAAATTTCTGTAACCGCTCCAAGGCATGAATCCTTGAGATCACGAGATTCGCTTGTCAAAGATAGCAAGATTGAGAGGCGAATCAATTCCTTCTTTGAATGTTGCTTTAATAATTACTCTTATGGCTCGATATGAATCCGATGAGAGTGTGTTTGCAACTTCTCTTTTAACTCCTTTTGATCTCTTGTATTTCTCTAATAGGGACCAACCGCATCTCGATCGATTCGGTAAACTCCATCGAATAGCAAATTCTCCGGTTGTTACTGTGGATTATTTGGTGTTTTCCATTCACTGAAACCCAATTTTATCGAATGCTTTTTCCATAGCTCCGATCGTAAATCCATCATAGACTTGAAGCTTTGGATCTTCCTTTCATGATTCTCATAAGTCTTATGAGCTAGGTGAGAGAGGAATCGACATATCCTCTCTAAGCTGTCTGCATTGAAAAATTTCTTCTTCACTCCGATTAAGGTTTGAGTCACTTCCGTCGTCGACAGATTTCTTCTTCATAAATGCTTTCATACGAGGAATATCCTCAAATTGATACACTTGTATAAGATCTTGATAATAGACGACTTCTTCGATTTCCGGTGTAGCCTCGAAGTATCGACTCCTCGTTTACGGTTTTACGGACAATCGGTCGAGATATGTCCTCTTGCTCCGCATGTCCAAAATTCTGATCTTTGAAACTTTCATTTGCTCTGGTGTGAGCACGCTGAAAGTTCTTCTGGTTCTGGATTCTGTGGTACTTGGTTGATTAGAACCGATGATGAGGCTCTACTCTGCTTGGTCTTTGGTCTTTGTCCCGTTTGTAGCCGGGCTTTTGTTTTGACAAAACCTTCCGTCTCCATGAAGACCTCGCCTTTTCTTTACTTCCTCGGCGGTATGGATGGCTTCGCTCCTTCTTCCTTTTGTCATGCGCCTTGGTTTGACCTCCCACAAAATGTTGTTGGGATATCATTATCTATGCAACATAGAAGGCTGGCTTTGTTAATTCCTCTTAATCTTTTGTAATTCTTTTGTAGAGCTGCTTGGTAACACCATTCGGATAACTTGGCCTTTAGGAAAGACATTTTTACGGCCACGATTTCTACTTGACTCCACCACTTGTATTCACACGATAAGCATTTCTCTCCGGGGGGACTCGGAATTTTGGCAAAGAATAGGCATGCGACTTCTTTTCCTCAATCTTGGATTTCCACCGTATTCGGTGAACAACTTGATATATTCGTCAATATGACAAATATCCATAACTCAGTATAGAGGCTTGTTTATATTTCTTTTCTTTTTCATCCTCTAATCCCTCGAAATAACTTGCTTGGAGTAAGGCTGGATTTTAAATAGTTTTGCCATACCATCGACAATTCCTTTAAGTGATTCGATGTGGCCAGACTTTTAAATGCTTGCATCGGTCATATCCCGAAGCAATCTTCACCGATCCTTCAAGACTCATTTCAAGAGTAAAATGAATGAATCCTTTGTAAGATCGGGGTTCTCTTTGAAAATTCTCATATTAAACCCATTCATCAATGAGAACTTCTCTGTTTTTAAAATGCCCAGGATGTCGATTTAACATCAACCCATCTCGGATGTATTGGGTCAGTGGGATCTTCCATAAAGGCGTCGATAAACATTCGGCCTTGGGTAGGTTATGCAGTTTCTGGAGGGTTTCGACCTCCTGTCCCGAAAGTGGATCACTCCCGGTCGTGAAATCTCCGGCATGTGGCATCCTCTCGTCCGAGCTCCATGATGCGAACCCGTACTTTCGGCGTTAGGATTAGCGTGGCGGTGGTGGAATTGAGTCTTGTGGGTTAAAGCGAAGTAACAAGTGATTCCTCTGCGTTCATCTTTAAATCTGATACCTAATCCGAAGGATTACGCGAGGTCATGTAGATCTTTAAGATTCATCTTTTCAATATCCATCTTTTTCAATTTTTGATGGATTTTCCTTTGATTAGAGCAATGAGCTTTTCCTCATCTGTCATCTTTCGTATAACTTCTTGTTGGTTTCCCTTTTTGGTGTAAATAGAGTGCGAGTCCCAAAATCAAATCGTTCCTTAGGATGAACAGCTTTGTCCTCCAGGTTCTTGACTCGTTCTGGATATCATGAAGGAGTTCAAGAGTTTCCTTACGATATTTCACCATCGTCTCCATGATTGGATCGATGAACTTGTCTTGGTAGATGAATATGGCGGTTGCCATAATTGCCTGTCTTACGGATTTCTCTAAGATCTTGGAGATCTTAGATTTATCTGAAGTATCTCGTTCCCACTCCGGTCCACCATCGGGAATCATTGTTTAAGATGGGAATTTTCATGAACCGTTTCTTGAAGGTTCATCAAGTGGTATATAGGGCGTTAAGCATCAGGCGTACTGTGATATTACAAAAGTATTTTGCATTGCCTTAAGGTTTCCCCGTCGGCTCCTTTGCTCTTTTTCTTCATGTTGGTATTCCCAATATGAGCACAGTCAAGGTGTTCTTGTGCATACATAGTCCAAAATTTGACGATATCTCTAAAGGTACATCTCGGACATGATCTAGGATCCATAATCTGGAGTAATTTCTCCTCATCAATTAATTACATAAATATAATAAATTTAACTAAAAGTTCTTAATAAACTAGGCTCGATACCATTTTTGCATCCCACTAAAACCTTTGAAAATCATTAGTTTTCCTTTAAATCAATATAAAGAAGAATTTTTTGGGGGTTTTATCAAATAAGAAGGCTATTTTGAAACTTTTGAATAAGTAAGGCCATTTTGTATTTGTGGTTTTAAAATTAGGCTATTTTCAATCATTTCCCGTTACAAATGTAAAGGTAATTGAAATGTTTTCTTTGCAAAGGGTAAAGTGTAATACTAAGTCAAACATCATGTGGTTTTTTGTAATTTTCAGAAAATCTATGAGTTTTTATTGTAATTAACTTAAACTTCAGGGTAGATTTTGTAATTATCTCTTAAGTTGCATTTGGTTTGAGAGAAGATTTGGGAGAAGAATTTTAGCGGACGTGGATTAGAAATCTCTAAAATAACTCCCAAAATAACTTGAAAGAATTTGAAGCTACCTTTCTTTTAGTTAAATCCACACCCA